>OU015533.1:24166077-24253577 GCA_907165065.1 Caprimulgus europaeus | reverse complement strand
AGGGTGATTAGAAAGGGGTTCTCTAGCTTCTGCTCCGTCACCTGGTGAAGCCATATCGTGCTAATTTATGATAAAACCAGAAATGACCCTCCTTTTCCATGACAAGAAGGTATATATATTTTTAATGATTTGGGTTGATTTCCTTACGACATAGGGCAGGAAACTGCAGCTCCTCTTTATGTGCTGCCTCGCCCACTTTCCTGGCAGGGTTGCTCCCTTCCCGGCTCTCCTGTTCTCCTCTGGCACCAGCTCCGCTGCTCCCGGTGATCAAACCGAGCGCTGCGGCTCCAGGAGGGGAAACGCCAAAGCCCGGATGAATGCCCCGCTCGCCCCCAGCCCCACTGGCCTTGGGACACGACCATCACGGAGGAGACAGATTTGGCAGTTTTGCCCCTGTCCCACTGACAAGGGGAGGCGGGGGAGGTACGCGAAGGGAGCGGGCAGGCGGGAGAGGCTCCAGCCGGCTACGGGAAAAGGTGGCAGAGAGAAACTTTGCAAAGCCTCGGTGTGAGCGGAGGGAGAAGTGAGACAGACCCCGGCGGTCCCGGAGCGGCTCAGCCTCGGCACCTCAGTGCGCCCCCCACCTGCTGTGGACCCCCCGGGGAAGCACATCCGGGGCAGGGCAGAGGGCTGGGGCCGAGCACAGCGCTGCGGGAAGGGGCAGGTGGCGGCGGAGGAGGACGTTGACAGTCCCGAGGAGGCAGAGACGGACGAGAGCGGGCTCTCCCCGCAGCCGGGCATGGGGCGCTCCCGCACGGCTCTGCGGGCTCGCCGGGCACCTGGTGGCGGCAGCGCCCATCCCGGATGAGAGCATGGGGGCCCGGCAGCCTGGGATGCTCCGGGGCTGGAGGTGTCCCTGCCCCACTGGGCCAGTGCGGGGGTGAGCGGGCCCACGGGCTGGTCCACACCGCCCCGCGCCGAGGAGGCCCCTTGCTCTGCTGCTCCCCGGCACAAAACCCAATTATAACGGCTGTGATCACAACGATATATCTCTAAGCGCGCTCTGCAAGCTCGGGTGTCAAGGGTAGTGTTTTAGAGAGGGTGTGAGGGGCAGCAATTCATACAAGAGAACTGACAGTTCTTGTAATGTGAAAATGATGCCCTGATTTTCATTCCAGAGCGCACAATGGGAAAAAGATTACACTGTTTAAAAAGAGAAATTTAAACCCAGATGATAATAGTAACGAGCCAAGGAGATGAGGTAGGAAGTAAATTTTACAACTAGAAAAGCAATCTCTGAAGGTCTTGTGCAGCCTGTTGGGTCTGAGTGCGGGCAACTAAGTTCCTGATAAATCATTAATCATGGGTGATCTTTGAAGCTTAAGACATCTCCCCTGCAGCAGGTTCTTGTTATTGCCGGCCTCTGGGCCCGGGGACTTACAGTGCCGTTTGAAGGGAGGCCACGGACCCCCGGGAGGCAGGAGAGGCCCTGGTCTCTCCCCCTCATGTCTTCCTTTCACCAAGAAGGACTCTCGTTAGAGAGGAGGAAAAAACCCAACGGCATCTGAGTTGTTTTCTTTATAAAATGATGTGAGGGACAGATTCTGGCTTGAAGTCATTTTTTTAGCAACAACAACAACAGAAAAATCTACTTCTAGTCCCCTTCACCCTCCTGCGACGTGAAGTAGGCAGGGCTGCCCGTCCCTGCCCAAAGCATATTACTTGTCTGTGTCCTTCCCAAGCGTGGGCCCAGGGTGCCAAGCTCCGTCGGAGCCGCCGCGGCTGCTGCCCTTTCCATGTCCCTTGAGAGCCCCCGGCCCGCGGGCTGCCCCCTCTGCCGCCCGGCTCGTCCCGGCTGGAGGCTCCTGCCCAGCCCTGCCCAGCCTGCTCTTCCCGCGCCCCGCGCCGCTACGTACAAGGCGGTGGGTTCCTTTCAAACGCACCAGCTTTTCTAAACAACGGCCATAGATTATTAACTCATTATTAAAACTCCTTTCAGAGCACCTTAGTGAGACTTTTACTTATTAATGATGGGAACTAATTTTGGAGGAGTGAAGTAATCAGTTAAGCTATGTCTATAGTTACCAGACTACGCAAATGAAGCTTTTACCTAATTCAGTTCCACTTCTTTTGGTGTTCAGACGCTGAACTCTTTATCCTCCAGCGTGAGATGGTCATCAGGACCAGAGCAACTTTTTACGAGAAAACAAGCAAGCAAAGAAACGTGATTGTAAGGGTAAAATCGTTTCGGGGTATTTGCCATAGAGCTGGACAAAGCCCCACTCGTGCACACTTCAGCCAGCTGGTAGGACTCCTTCTTCTCCACACTCAGCTTTGGCAGCCTACTGAACTTGTCAGAAAAATGAAGCTTTCCTTTTCCCAAATTTCCATTCTTTTGCTAACCCAGACTCAAAATTGCCGTTCTAAGCTCGTATCGAGAAACCTCCACGCACCAGTAACCAGGCAGAGGACAAAACGCATCCTCAAGGCAACTAAGAAAGGCTTTGGAAAACTTAAGAGCAGAGAAACACAAACAAATACATTTCCCAGTGCAGATTTATTATGGCTTCCGTCTGTTTTGCTGAGTGAGAGTCAACCAGAAGGGGAAATATCGGCTCGTTTTGACAGTGAGTGAGACTTAAAAATTACGGATCGAATAAAAGTTTCAGGAGCAATTGAAAATGCGCTCAGAAACCCGATACCGAGCCTTTTGGGCACCGCTTCGTGAGCACAGCCCACCCCCGCTCAGGGGTCGCCTGCTTTCGCAGAGCCGAGCTATCACCCGAGGGGACCCTCTGGCCCTCCCGGGCGGCGGCTGGCACCCAGCCGGAGGGCACCAAGCCGGGTCCTCGAAAGCCCCCGTTAGCAACCCTCCCTCTCGTCAACAGCCGGTGACTTTGCTGCCCTAAGGCTTTCGGAAGCGTGTGTTCCTGGGTCAGGTATATTTAAGACCCAACGTGGTCCTTCCCTCATTACACTTAATTTAAAACACCAGGAAGATGTTATTTGTTGTCGTCGAACTAAATAGAACATACAACCTCTACTTAAATTTGTAAATTATATTATGCTGCTGTTCTGCCTTTATTTTTCATAATTTTTAAAAATCTGAACAAATCAATTATATTAACCATATGGCTTGATCATATCAGCTAATTTCCATTTTTGTGCAGTAATTGTTGTTTAAACACTGACACCTTATTAGTTAAGGTGTTCAGGAAGGATCTCTCCAGTCCTGTCTTATTTAAAAGATGATTGAAATGACAATCAACACCCCAAGTAAAGTCATTAAAACATTCCTGCCTGTATTTTTCACTTTCAGTGTATTTAAAGAGTTCACAACAGTAGTAGCTGAGCTGAAGCCTGATTTATACTTCTGGAATGGAGGCCATGAGACCACCAGGCTTTCAATTCAATCTATTCCAGTTTGCAATGATTTGCTTAAAAGGAGCTAGTTTTGGTATGCAGCAGGTAAGTAGTCATTTTTCTTGGTTATTTTAAAGGTGTGTAGCATTGAGAATGTAGAAGTGGTTCCACTCTGGCATTTGCACACTGCAAATATAAACCTTCACCCCTCAGTGATCTTAATACTTCGCCCATTAAATGTACTTACTCATTTAAATGAGAGTGTATTTAACTGCTAAACAGATGGTCTACAGTGTGCACAATTATAAAGCAAGGGTTTGTGTATGTTGCCATATTTTAGACTTCAGATTTCCTGCTTCCCTATACATTTTTGCAAGCAGTTTATTTTTCCATACAAACACAGGTGGAGAAGCAGTCTGGAATTCATTTCTTCTGCTATCAGAGATCCAGCACATAGTCCTTCAGACAATCACCTTAATTTTCTGACAAGGATTTTAACTACTTCGGTACTTCAGATTTTTAGAGGATTTAAAAAAAAACATTCTGAAATGCTCTTTAGCACATTGGGATTTTAAATATTTGACAGACATTTCTGATCACTTTTATTTTATTGAGTAAATACTGAAAAAAAAAAATCTTGGCATCACATCAGCAAAATTGAAGCAGTGACCAGGCAATGAAAACTGGCATTTTTTTTAAAGCTGTAGTGTATAAAAAATGAAAGGAGAAGGTTGCCAAAAAATTCAGTAAGTTAGGAAACACCAAAACTTGGGTTTGTATTACAAACTGACTACATTTGCTGTAGACCTGTCTCACCCAGGCAGAGGGGCTGGTGTTCACTCACTGATAAACTGATTAAGCCCGTGCACTTATCTTGTCCAAGCGGTGCTCTCAGCAATAATTTTCATGCAAGATTCTGACTCTGGGTTAAATAAAAATTTGGTAACTTTCTCAGCAGACTGCCTATGGTTCTCTTCACTCCCATTGCTGCATACCTCACAAACATTAACAAATTAACGCTCAGAATGACTCTATAAAGTGAGGATTAACTCCATTTTATAACTAGGATCCTCAAAATCAGAGACACGTGAAATCTGCATTCATTTTGTATGTCTCATGGAAGATATGGAGCTGACAACTTTGATGTAGTTGGCAATGTTATTCGCTCCTTGCCTTGCAAAACAAAATATTGAATGTGATTTGAAATCCTTAACATGGAAAATACAGTTTGTAACCAGTTATGAAAAGCTGGATTTAAATGTTTTGCCAAGCACTGTATAGAAGTTCTGTATCAAGGCAGAGGTTGAATTATATTAATCAAGGCAGCATGCATCTATCCTATGAGACCACTCCTTCCCTTGCTTCACAAAGCATTTCCAGCATCATTTAACTTCTCCAGCAAATGGCTGGGGTTTTACTGAAATCAGACTTTCACTATACAGCCCTGAGTCACCTTCAAAGGAACTCATATCTCCTCTGTTCAGCCATTCATGCAGTGACCAAGATTAGGATTTTATCCTCCATGGCTACATCATAGTGCAATCACAGCTGACAGAGCAACATGAGATAAGGCTGCATAAATCACCCTAAAACAGTCAGTTCCCAAGTTCCGAATGCTTGACTTTTCAATCATAACCTCCTTTTGAAATAGCTGCTTGCATCCAGTTTCCTGGGTTAAAGAATTAGTAAATGATCAATCCTTTCCCTGCACCCCCCCACTATGATCCATCAGTACCTGGAACCATGCTAGGTGGACCTGTTAGGGTAGCAAGCAGAGGGGAGTGGCATACATACTGACATTTACTAACAGGAGAAGAAATCAAAGTTCGATTGTCAGATCAAGAAGTGCAGAAGTGCAACTGTTATAAAGGACACAGACCCCTCTCTTGATGCTTCCACCAACTCTGACCCCTTCTGCTCATGTTAGGTTTTGCTCGTCCCCTTCCCCAGTGCAGTTGCAGACTGTCATTCTTCCTGCTGATTGTCAGAGCTTAAACCTTTCAACTGTCCCAAATAGTCACTGTGGGCTTGATCTAAAATTAAGTGCAATCTCTGGGATCTGGATCAAACCTACATACCTGCAATGAGGTTATATGATTTAATGGTTTGTTTGAACAAAAAAGTCAAGTTAATTTCTTGCTAGTCACTTTAAACCACTTACGAGAAATCTGCCTGTACTTGAAAAGAAGATACGACCTGTGGATGAGCTACCCAGGTCAGGGGAAAGAAGGGAAGACTGGAAGTAGCGTAATTTTTTCACAGGCTTCTTAGATATAGAATTTATAGTTTTGAGAGACCCATGTGTTCTTGTTAACACAAACAAATAAGCAAAGTATGCACTATCATTTCAGTTGCTGTAGGCTTACTCACTGTCACTATGGGTTTTTCATTAGGAACCTGGCAGAAGCAAGTCCTAACAAGCAACAGATTTAAAAGAGACGTGAGGGATTTTATACAAAATGAAGTCTGCACTGCTTATGACACAAACTGTTCAACTTGGGAAGACTGATTTGTAGATCTGTAGTTACATGTTTGCAGTTCTGATAAGGTGTGTTCAAGGAAGATATAAACTGCCACAATTCACGTTGTACCAAAGGCATGTTGAGGCTCTCAGCTATTGCATGACATAGAGCAGTCCAATCTCCAATGACCTTTTTTATGTCCACCTCTTTTTCCAATGTTGGGATACTGTGAGTGCATAGTAGATATGTTTTTCTGCGTTTTGGTCAGAGAGGTTGCTTTCTCTGTTCCAAGAGGTTTGTTTTACTGTCCAAACCAGGGAAATGTAAACTCTAGAAGAAAGTGTGATTACCATTTGGGAAGAAACAAGACATTTTCAGAGGGAAGAATAAAACCCTCAAAGCTCGTCTGTAAATGAGAAGGAAATATAGTCAAGGGACGAACTGAATTCTGTGGCATAGTCTTCACACAGATCAACAGGCACATTGCATTACCTTCAGTGTCTTCTAGATTTACTTTTGGCTACACTTCAATGTTGATCAGTCCCCAGCCACACTATCCAACTATTGAAAATATAACCCAGAGATAATTTTATCCATTCAGATTTAAGATCTGGAAAACAGAAATTGGTATGCATCAGAGCTGTCATTCCAACTCTTGGGATTTGGGCAACAGCCATTGGAAAGACTGTAATACTTTCATTACTCTCATGAGCTGGTCAGTTAAAAAAAAAAGTTAAAAAAAAGAGTGAAATTCACATTTCTGCCAGATTGTCACTTCCTAGACAGGCGTAGAAAATCCTTGAGAGAGGAAAATATTACCAATCTGTTAATTATCAGCTTCAGACAAAGGAAAGTGGGCAAGTGAATGGGGTCTTGCATTTTAGTATCTGCTACGATTATACATCTCTGTGCTTAACTATATTATCTTTGCAGAGTTGCCTATGACCGATTATCTAAACATATGTATTGAAATACAGATATTTTGGGAATCAATATGAGTTAGGTTTAAGAGAAAATATGAGAAAGGAAGAGATGGTTTGAGTTGAAGGGATTTGATGTCTTTGAGATAAAATAATACAATTTTCTTTAAGAAATGAGAGTCTTATTTCTTATAGTCCATCCTGTCCCTCTTGATCTTTGTGGCCTGTTTCCTGTGACAGAGTCCTAAGCCACTGAAAAGAGACTACTCCAATCAGAAATGTGAATGAGAAGGAAAAAGTAGGACAAAGGATTCCTGACTCACATTTTAGTAAGCGAAAGGTGAATAGAAGTTGGTTTTCAGACATGCACTGAATCATTTCTAGTACCTTATAAAGCATTATTTGGTTGACAATGTCTCTTAAAGTATCTGTTTTTGAAATGCAGTGTTACCTCATGAAATTTACCATTTTGCTCCATGAAAAATAGCCCCTTTTCTCTGAAAAAAAAACCAAAAAACAAACCCAAACCCAACACAGACTTAGCAGCAGAATCTTTAATGTCAAGAAATGGGCAAGATGTCAGTTTTATGCAGCATCAGAAAGACAGATATATATATTTCACCATTTCTCCTATCCTATTTATGATTGTTGCAATCACAAATAATGTAGCTGAGATCTAGTATCTACTTGACCTGTATGTATTGCTGCATCTTGCTCCAAGGGTAGCAGCACTTTGTCATATCTATTTCTCTTCCTCAGGCTTTTATCTAGTATTTAACTCTCTCTATTCTTCAGGAGCCCAGGACTCTATAGTATGTAGGGCTTCCCTTTAAAGAAACTAAAAGGTGTTATCCAAAACCCACCTGAGATTAACATACATGACATGCTTCTTATTAAAAAGCAGTGATTCACAACTTTCTGTCTGTGCAGGTTACAACATAGATGGCACAATTTACATGATAAAACTGGAGTGTGATGGGTTTTATGGTGGTAGGTGGGATACCATATGCTATAACATGTCACAGTGCCTTCTCATGTTCTGTGAAAGCACTTTCTGTATCATGTTTTGAAACTAAACATTTGTTTAACTAAAATAAAGATAATTTTTAGCTAAAATTGCATTTAACTTTCATTAACTTAATTTCAGTTCACATATTAATTTATGAACTACTATTTACATTTATGAAGAAAAAATGTATTGCTCTGCAGATAGGTCTGTGTAATTAGTTTGTAAATGAAAAATTCCATTTAAGTTTTCATAGATCTTTTGTGAATCCTTGAATGTTGGATGTCCTGCTTGAACAGGTGATTATGCATATAGGTTCTGCAGCTCATTTTGTTTGGATCATGGCTTTTTGGGAGCCAGTTTTTTGGGGAAGTTTAGCTCCATTTCCACCTCCATCTGTCTCTATCTCCCTATCTTCTATATCAACTCCTGGTGGCTTTCTCCTGACAGACTTCCGCACAATGTCCTAGGTTTACCTTGGGCTGCTTCTAGCAGTTTTCCAGTTTTTCATCTGAGTGCTAAATGCATTAAACTGGTTACTGATAATGATCCAGTTTGGTGCTAAAATATTTCAAGAATTTTCCCTCTGTCTTTGAGAAATATCACAACACTGTATAGTCATTCTGGTCTCACATAGCAGTTATTGCACATTTTGAGGAGGTTTCCCTAAGGATCTGGAACATCATTTATCTTTTGTAAAAGACCCTCCATAAGTTATGTCCTTTTTGAATTTTTCAATCTGTAAGGCAGGGACTAGACCCAGCTAGTGAAAGAGCATCTATAAAAATTTATATTCCATTACTGAACCCATAAGAAAAAAGTGCCTTCTACCACAAGTTGAAAATATTGATCAATTAAAGCAAGAGAAGACAAATTGTTACTTGAGTTTGGTTTGATAAATGTTCACCAGCTACCCGAGAACAGCTACTTTCAAAACCAGGTAGAGATGATACTGCAGAAGAACAAAGTTAGGAAGTGTGGCCATATGTTGGAGAAGTAATGCAGGTGGGATTTGCCATGAGATCCTTGTGCAGCACTAAGGTAGATGACATTTTGCTTGTTGCTCTGCTGGATGTCCCACTGCCTCAGCCTCAGACGTGGGATCAAAATCAAGTGTTTGGTCAGCAAGCACAATTTCTGAGATGCTAGAGATAAGTTTTATGAATCCTGTGACCTGTTGCCTGACAGGGATGTTAGATGAGGCACCTGGGGCAATGGCAATTGCAGCACTGGAGGAATCTGTGCAGGAAATGAACTACAGAAGAAACTTGTTTTTGCTTGGATAGCATGCTGCATTTGGGCTTGAACTCCTTTCCTTTTCTTGCACCCCTCATAACATATTAACATCCTCATTGGTCACACTAACAAGATGAATAAAACCATGTTTTTTTCTGAATCTACATGCCCTTCTACATGTGAAGAAACAAGGAAACAAGGATTGCTCAGAAAAGCAGGTGACTATTGCAGTCAACTGAGGTAATAGTTACTCATTATAGAAAAAACATTTTGATCTAAACTTGACTTGCCAACAGTATCAGCCCTTGACCTACAAAAGAGTCTGTCAGGGACAAAATAACCCAGGCCCATTAGCAAATCCTCTGATTGCAGACCTTTACAGTCTTCCTGAGACAACATGTTGCAATATGTCTCTTGTTGGACTATCAGAGTGACTCATTAGAGCTACCTGGCATGAGCACAAACACAAACAGTATCCTCTCACTCTTCCTTTGAGTCAAGGCATGTAACAGTATGTACGCTGCCCTGTCTGCAGTTGTGTACAGTCACACTCTAATGACCTTTAAACAAACCAGGGGTGTAGCTCTAACAGCTGAGTGCTGGGTGTGAGTTACATGACCTATCCAAAAACCTGGGTAAATACAGCATCTATTGGTGGAGTTGATGTTACTCCATGCTGAGCACCCTGCTACTCTGGCTACGCTGCCAACGACATCCAAGCCTAATGAGTTTAAAGCTAGCTCAAGAGTGTCTCTATTTGTTTGCATTTTAGATAAATCCTCGAAATTGCCTGTGCTTTCAGATCTTGCTTTGTGTTCCTCTGTCTGGTGAAGTATTCTGCAGTATTCTTCACTGTTTCCCATGGAGATACTTTAAATAATATCATTGAGATGCAACTTTTCTGACAAACTAGACAGACTAATTCATTCATTTTCCTAAGGCATGGAGTTTCTATTAGTTTTTGATTAGATTTTTGTCATCCTTGGTCCATATTTTCAGCACATAGTTCAGTGTGGATGCAGAGTGGAGTTACTAGAACTGTACTGTTTTAGTGCTGATCTCATTGATGCTGCGCACGGAAATGAAATCAAGTCCCTGCTTTGTCTCATTGTACCTAAGACAGAGTAGGCAGTAGTATACCAATATGGAAACAAATGCTTCAGGATTGCCTAAGTCTCAGATGAAACATGTGAGCCGAGGCCATGGGTAAATAAACAAGGATTTGGGACATAAGCTGGCTCCACTCTTTTTCTGAGTGGTAGGCTGGGTGCCTGAGCAGAGCCACCCACGGAGGTGAAGAAGCTCTTCTGGATGGTCAGAGGACTACATCCTGACAGTCATTCAAAACTCAGCTTTCTACATGAGGTGGTGGACAAATATTGAAATTCATTTGATGGAGGAGAAAATTAATTTGATTAATTAGTGTGGGTATGTCTACCATAGAGTTGTACTATAGTATGCTTCTGCAGAGAATATTCTGGTCATCTACCTGTTTCTGCTTTGCTTCACATAGCAGGCTAACCTTGGAGCACACCTGAATTCATTTCAGATGAACTAACCTGGACATCTTCCTGCACACCAGCCACAAAGGGTCATTCAGCCCACGGGACTGAGCTAGAGCTAGCAGAAGTAGAAAGCCCCTGAAATATGTAGGACACAGCTGCCAGGTCCTAGCACTCTTTGTGTGCACTGCTTGCTAATGGAAGCATAATCTGTGACTCTTGCTGGCGGGCAGGCAGGAAGAGATGCTTCTAGGGATTATTCAAAGCTGCTCTGACTTTTCTCTCTTGCTCTCTTATTGAAAACACTTTCTCTGTTTGTTTAAGTGAAATATTTTTCTTAAGGAAATTAAGGGATATATTGTGACATTGTCGGGATAACATGTTACTCCCTGCACGAGCCTCCATCTTTTTATTGGAAAAATAAACTGTGATATTCTGCCAGTGGAGTCATCCAACTCAAGGTTCAAAGTAAGTTAGAAACAGTCTCAAAATCAACACAGCTAATCCAATAATTAAATAATTAATGGGAAAATAAGTGTTTTATCAGCTATTGCATGTTGTGGGATTCTAGCATGCATTTTTCATTACAGTTGGTATTTTTCAGCTGAGCGCTAATAGTTGCCATCTTGCCGGAAAGTCATCTGTGACTCTGGCAGGTGGGAGGCCAACGTAAGAGCATGAAAACATTTCTTAGGTGTCCTTCATAGAGCTTTAACTATCAGACCAAAAGGTTTTATTATTTAAACAGAGCTTTAATATAAACTTTGTATTAAACTTTGCTTAAATAATACAGCTTTTTTCTTCTGACTGTTAAACCAATATTAAAGCAGGGTGGAAACAAGTTTACAGTTTCTTCCACCAGGTTCTCACACTGCTAGTATACATTTATAACTGTTCCCTGGCCTGTCTCTTTTGAGTATTACAAACTTCTCCCATTTACTGTTTGGGTGATACTGAGTACCCCAGCTGAGAGTTAATGGAATGACCTATACAGTAAATGGGAGAAATTAATGATGCCCAGAAGAGATATGCAGTGAAGCCATTATAATTGTGTTATAAAACTCCATTGTGTTTCTTTGTGGTGCTGCATAGCTTAGTCACTCTTGCAGTCATTGTGTTCTTTCGGTTTCCAATTGGCATATCCTCAGTCCTGGGGCAAGCAAAAGAGAACAGTTCAGCCAGAGCTGGTGTTGAAGATAGCAGTGTCGAAGAGAGCAGTGTTGAACAGAGCAGCTCAAAGCCTCCAGTGCTTGGCATGATAAGGTTTTACAAAAAGGTGCCACCTGCCTGGGGGATAGTGTGCAGGTGCTTACAGTGTTACAAACACATTGCTTTCCAACAAGATGTTCTTTGTAGCCTTAGATGTAGATACACCATGTATAATTGAAAAACGGGTTAATGAAAGCTATTTTGTGGATTGAAATAGTACTCTATCCTCATTGAGGAGTTTCAAACATACATTTGGCTTCAGGCTAGGTGCAAAATGATCTGTTTTATAGTTGCTTCAAGAGCCCTCATTTGCATTTTTTTTTCTTGCTTTTGTAGAAAGATGTCTTAATAAGTAATATTTTATATGTCTAGTAGTATAGGAACGTTTATGAAAATGAAACTATTTTGCATTTATTTTGACCTAAGTATTGCATGATTTGTCTGGAATTTTATTGTTTAGGTTTCTCATTCTCTCTCATTACATAATCTTAGACTATCAGTCTACATGTTGTCACAAGAACACTTTTTTTTTGTTTTGTTACTGTTTGATAAGATACCTCTAATCTTTCCACTATCATATGTGTATGTCTTGCTGTCATTTCATAATTTCATCTCTGCAAACTCTGTCTGTTAAAAAGGTCAAATTAAGTCCAAATGACAATCTAACATTCTGATTAGAATTTACATTTCCTAAAACTTATATAAAATACAAACCATCTTTAAAAGGGTGTCCACTTTATGTATTTTCAGCAGCCACTCTTATTCAAATGAGAATCTGGGGAAGGAGATACCAATACTGCACTGAGAAGGACTGCATAACCTTTTTTGTCTCTGCCCCCTCACCTCTCAAAGACAGGCTGGCCTTTTGTTAACTAGTACTTCTAGGGGCCAAATCAAACTTCCTTGCTGGCTGAAGCAAGACCACAGGCCACCACGCTTTGCCTTGGCACAGTCTTGAAAAACTTAAAGGATACAGACTGATTTTTTGAATTTTGCTGGTTAGAATGCTTTACCTTAATACTGAACCAGTAATTCTCAGGATTTCTGCATGCAGTAGTTTAACTTCATGGCAGCCAAACACCATACAGCCACTCGCTCACTCCTCGCCTCTTCCTCCCCCCTCAGGGAACAGGGGAGAGAATTGGAGGGGCAAAGGCAAGGACACCCATAGGTTAAGATAAGAACAATTCAACTATTGGAATAAAATAAAATAACAATGACAACAATGACAAACTACATATAAATGAGTGATGCACCACACAACCACCCGCTGACAGTGAACTTGGAGGAGCAAAAAGGAACCCTGAACCCAAAACCACAATCCCAAATGAGCAAGCCTGAGTGACCCCCGAGACAACCCATAGCTTTCCAGTCAACCCTCATCAATATACTGAATGTGATGTTACATAATATGGAATATCTCACTGGCATATCCAAATGCCAAGTTTGCGTTTTACTAATTACTATGCTTCCCCCTCCACTCCCACCCCCGGCCCCCCAGTCCTTTGCACTTTCAGGCTAGCAAAACACAAAGTGCTTGGACTGACAGCAGCAACTAAAAACATTAGTATGTTATCAACATTCTCCTCATAACAAATCCCATACTGAAACCAAGACACAGTTCTATTCTAGCTGCTAAGAAGAAAATTAACTCTATCCTGGCAAAACCAGGAGACTGCATCAACCCACCCCTCTCCCATTGTAGTCCCTGAAGACATTTCCTGTTCAGCACTAAGGAAATAGCAGGTGCCTGACATGCCCTGACATGAGTTCATGACTGGTTGAAAAGCAAAGCACCTGTTGTGTTGCTAAAAGACTGCCTGGGCTGTCTGCGAGGTTTTGAACAATTCCAGCTTTTGGGGGGATTGCTGTTTCCCTCACAAGAGTAATTCAGACTATTCACCATTTTGAAGACACATTGTGCTTTACATAATGCACCCACGGCACAGAAGAATAACCACGCAGAACAAGAAAGTCAAATCTAAACAGAATCCTTAAAGAATACAAAATGTTGCAGGGAAATTAGGAACTCGGTTATCCTATGAAGTTGGGTATGAGAATCATCCTTCTTTTTGTTATTTAAAAAGTCAGTAGCTCTTCTTCACATATGCAAGTAATTCTCCATGTCTATAATATAACTCAGGAGTATTTTTTCTCAAAATATTTGTATAAAAACATTATGCCTCTACTTCTTCCCATTTCTCTTATGAAGAGTTTAAGATATGAAGTGCTTTATTTGTTACATTTTAATTACAGCATCACTGTTCTGAAGCCCCCTAAATGGACTAAATTCAGTGAAATAAGCAGAAAAGGCAGGTATTTTTTGTTTTTTGACTGTAATATCTTCCTCTTTTATACAACTCTTCAGCCAATGATGCAAAACTAATCCTGTAAACTAAGAAATTCTCATAGCAATGCTGTAAAATAGGTAAGTTTTATTATCCTTATCCGAAAAATGGAAAAATAGCGCCATGCCCTGGGTGATTAGTCAAAGACAGAGATTTCACTGCAAAACCAGAAACAACTTTTGGATTCCAAGGGGGCTGTACTTTCTCTCATTAAATATCTTAAATCTGTTTTCTGCCAAACAATCCTATCAGAAAAAAAATAAATTAGGGCACAAGGTGTATGTACTGCTAAGAGGATATTCAAGATTTTGTGTGAAATCTTGATGGAGGCTTCACTTGTTCGTGATATGATCTGTTTCCCTTAACTACCAAGAAAATGTAGCATGGCAAAATTCTGATTGAACATGACTACTTGTTAATTTTATTTCTCTCCCTGTGAATGAACATTAGTATTTACAGATTTTCTCTCATTTATTTGGGAGCTCTTTCCCTCTCCACTGTCAGCTTTCTCTGTAGCAAATGACTGAACCACCTGGGACCCTCAAGGAGCACGGTGGTGCTGTATCAGCAGAAGTCAGTCATGCTAGAGCTGGCCTAGCTCTTGCTGACGACCTGAGCTAAAGTCTAATGAGGTCAATAGGAATCTCAGTTACATACACTCCTTAGCAGAATACCAGCTCAAAGGATAAGCACAACTCAAAGCACGAAAATAAAGCTTTAACAGGTGTAAACAGGGCACAGTTTTAGGTTGAGTCCCTCAGTAAAGGAAGAATTTTCACTCCAAGGAGAATCAATCCTACTATTTTGATAATTTTTTTCAAACTCAAAGGAAAAAAATAAACCTCTAGGATTTTCCTAAAAATTTGCATTCATACACTAGTAAAAAATATGACAAAATTGGAATGAGCCATCTGAAATTATTTTTGAGCACAATTGGCAAATAAAGCATATTTTTTCCCAAGACACTTTACTGAAGGAAGCATTCACTGGCCTTTTATCCTTCAAAGTCTGGTATTTACAAGTGAAGCTGCTTGCTGTCTAATTGCAGCTCACAAAAACATCACACAATCTCATCTAATCTCTCTTGGTCGTTGTTATATTTAGTGTTTTATGGGATAATTTACATATACCTGAACTGAATTCTAACTCAGGCTAGAGGGAAAAAGAAATTAAAAAGACTAAAAAAAACCCTAATGTCATTTGCATGCAAATTTTTTCTAAACAAAAAGGTAAAGAAAACACTGCTCTAGTCCTACACTACATGGAAAAGGTCTACTAATCAGAGCCGGTGCCAGTGACATCTAAAACAAGCAATAACTTTTTCTTCAGAATGGGTGCTTTATACTTTGAGTGGGAAAATCTCCTAGTCACACCACAACCATCCTACATATGCAAAGGGCTTTAAGTCAGGGCAGATACATTTTGCAGACCTGTCCAATCTTCTGGTCCATGTGAGAGCCTCACTCAGCTGGCCCCCAGCAGAAGCTCTCCCTGGATTCTGCCTTGCACCTTTCTTTACAGCACCATGTCCTAGCTTCCATATGGCTTGGTCAGTAGAAAGCTCAAACTCTAGTTATCCAGTGTTTGGAACCAAAGTTGTAAAAGAAAACACACTGCTGGTAACAGCTGTGTATAAAGCAAGAAACAATCCTCAGTGGGTAAATGCAGGGATCAGTTCACTCCTTCACTGGCAGTAAGGAATTACTTTTATTGACCAAGGTCACATCTTCAGCTCCATGAATGAAGCAAAGCCTTCTAAACTTGGATCTTTCTCTGTATGGATGGAAGATCACTATCCTTGATTAAAATACTTCCCTGTCCTTATAGTTCCCGCCAAACACCCCACCAGCCTGGGGAAATGCACATGGTGGGAGAAAAGGGAGATGGCATAGCGGGGAAAGAAAGGTGCTGGTCTGTAAAGGGAGTATGAGCCTGTCCTGGTTTCACTGGGATGGAATCATAGGTCAGCCGTGGTATGCGGGCTGTTAGCAGTTTTGTCAGCCAGATGCTTAAGCTAGGAGGGGCAAAAGCCAGTGCAGCTGACCGGAGCTGGCTAACAGGTGTATCCCATACCAAAAACATCACCCTCATTATAAAGGAGGAACTTTATTGATGACTGGAGGTTTCCTTATCACATTTTGTCTCTCTTCCTCTTGAGAGTCACCATCCCTGGACTAGGCTGAGTATAATTTTGTATACTTCTGTTTCATTAAATCTGTTTTCACTTCAACCTGTAGGCCTCCCTTCCTCAGCTGGGGAGGTAGAGCAACTGTTATATCCCTGGATATGGGTTAAATGTAGACAGAGCCCTATGGCATTGTCCTTTGAGACAAATATTTCACCCCAGCAGAACATGCCTGTGTGTGGGAAAGCTGGTGGGGAAGTGAATCTCAATTTCAAATTCCCTGAGCAATTGAAAGACAGATGAACAGAAATAGCAAGGGGAAACCAAGAATCTGACTTTTGCTCAATTTTGCAAAAAAAGACTTTTACAGTGGAATCAACCAAGATGTATATCAGAATTAAGAATCTAGCTCTGAATCCTTTTGCTTTCCAAGAATCAAATGCAGTTCATTAGTTTTGATAACCTTTTAAAACTAGACAATTTTTTTCCTGGGTATCTCTTTCACAGTAGATGAACTTCTCTTGGTTTCATTTGCACAGTCAATACATACCAGTGACACGTGTGGAATGTATGTTTGAAAATGTATTTTACAAAATGGCAGTGATGTATGCTTGCCTTTTCTTTCTGAATGTCTGTTATCAGCTTGCTTCCTGGCTGTCTGTGTGATATTTTTAGATTTTCTAACTGTCTATTAAAAATCTAGACAAACCCTAGGTCCTTTCGTCTTTCAAGTGCTGATCTCTTCCTGGTAATCTTAATCTGATTATTATTTACTCACGCTTATCCCCTTAGCACTAAATTCTGGTTTATGAGAGTTTATTTACTTGCTGAAGTTAGGTGATATATGGCTATAAGACGCAATAGGCTTGGAGATTAAATACGCCACATGAAGGATTATTGCAGCAGCTCTATTTCTTGCAAACTTATCTTTGACCATTAGTGTTACTGCAATTAATATTTTCAATGATTCTGGTTTATTTGTGTTTAAAAGCAAGCTTTCTCTTATTTTTCCAACACAGTTGTGATGCATTGATGTCTTGTTGTGATAGCTATAAAAATTGCTATTCAGCTTTACAGTTGTCAGTATTCTACTACTTCACAACACTTCAACACCTACCTAGCCTCTTTCTGCTGGCCTTCAATTCTTTCTCCAATAACATACCTCCTAATCCTTTCAGCAGAAGTTTTTGACCCACCAGCTACTTTAATTTTATTTTTCTTATAAAGACTAAACCTGAACTCTCTTAGTATGGTCTCTAGTACCATATGTTGTTCAAGATGCTTTTCTCTGACAGTAGTATGAATACAAAGTATGGAGACCCTTCCCAAAGTACTTCCCTGAGATAATAGTTCCCTTAGAAAATGTTGTGTTTAATAATTGCAGTTTGAAACAATTTAGTATAACTTTTTCAGGAAATGCAGAAGGCCTAGTGCAGCTTTATTGCATAGGAGCTCAGTCTGTTGACCATAATAGAAGTTCCAATTTATGGGCAAAAATGCTCTTAATGACATGTAAGATTTCAACATTCACATTTGCTTTTGATTAAACTCTGTAACACATTGGTACACCCATGTAGAACTGACATTTGTCTTTATGAATCTCATGTAAAATGACACTTTGAGTCATGCATAAGGAATTTACAAGAAGAACATGACAAAACAATGTCCTTTTTGTGAATAGAGCCCATATTGTAAGCTTTTATTGCTTTACCAGTAATACATAATTAAACATGTCTACAAAGTCTGGCTTTGATCCTGGGGCTTTCTTCCTTGGGTTTAAGCTAGATACAGTTCCTGTATCCATGACAAGGTCACATAGTAGGTAAGGTTTATGTCCAGCCTGTACTTTTAAAATCAAGTCTCTTGTGAACTCATTGTTCTCTAAATATAATCTCAAAGAACAGTTTAAAGCTACAGTGACATTAAGATTTAAAGTCAAAAGGTCCTAGAAGAGATTAAGAGTGGAACATGATTGCAGATGGACAGTAGCAGACGGGACACATCTTAAAGAGCAGTTTACAGTTGCTAAAAGACAAGTATATACCACGGGGCATGTTCCTGCACAGCCAGGTTGAGCTACCTCCTCAGAATCAGCAAACCAGCTTTGCTACAGGGGCTCCTCCACTGGTGCTAAGACATGAAGCTCGTCCCTAGTGAGGTTATGGAAAAGCAGAACAGGGGAAAAACAATTTGGAATTCTGTAGAAATAGAATGGAGGATTCATTAAAATATTATCTGTTTATGAATCTTCATCCCTTTGATGTCATTTTTTTGCCAAATTTTTCTTAGACTGAAAAAATATTAACAGCTGACATTTATTTTGGTTTTAGCTTTTCTTGAGCAATCTCTTGACTGAAAAATTCTATGGGGCAAATTAGAACAGTTTTGATTGAAGACAACTAACTCCATCTTTTCAGAGCGAGCAGTGGTTTGATTTTTAAGAAGTATTCAGCATCTGGAGTTCCTTCATAAAACTTCTGAAGGTAATAAATATCTATTTATTTTCCTGTCAAAATTTAGTCTCCAGTGCCTCTATTATATTTTGCTTCATAATATTTACTTTCCAAGGCTGATTGATTATAACAATTTGATTCAGACTTCTTGATCAATTAATGTAATTTAGAAAATTTTCAGGTATCTGTGTATGAAACCTGATCCTCACACGTACACTGACTGCAGGTATTTTGCAATATTTACTCCAAAGTCCCTGTTTTGCAAAGATTCCTAGTAGGACAGTCAAGAGAGCAAACAGAAGAGAGGATGTAAATGCTGCCAAGGAGAATTTGCCCAAGTACTGGAACATCTGCAAAATCCCCTTCCTGCCCCATATTTTCAAGGTTGCAGTGTCTAATTTCTGACTTTAGAGACAGCTAGATTGTTGTATGGTAAAGTAGGGAAAAAAAGGTGATGGCAGAGAAACTGAGTAAGAGACACATTTGTGTCACAGGTATGGAAATGGAGACACTCCTGTATCATTGCAGAGCCTGTTTTCCTTGGTTGGTTGGATGGGTGGTAAGAACTAGACTGGAGAATTCAGTAGTACCATCACAGGCAAAATGCTGAATGTTCATAGTCTTTTCCTTCCAGGAGGAGTGAGAGTGCTCTTAAGGAGGATCTCGGACTCCTCAGAGCAGCAGCCTTCTTGCAAAGAACTTTTACCAGCACAGCCTCTTTGTACCACAGGAAATTCAAGAGTGTTTGATGAAGTTAGTAAAACTTTAATTTGATTTTATGTTCAGGGTTCAATGTTCAGTTCATATTCCATATTCAGGTCTGGTTTCTAATTTCCTCTGGAGGGACAACCCACAGGATCAGCTCTATTGGTCTACGGCAAAAGCTGGAGCCTAAAATGGTGCTGAAGGCTAAGCTTGCCGGGAACCTGATGGCAGAAAAGGAAACACAAATGAACAACTGGAAAATAATTCATGACTCCAGGAAAACACCTGAATTTGCACAGTTACAGCCATCAAACTGTCTATATGTGAGTTTTAATCTTCATTTTAGGTACTGCAAATAGTATTCTGTACAGCTCAGATTTCCAACGCCTCCTAGAAGACCTCATTGTCCATTGTCCCCAATATTCAGACTTACACTGTTCACACCAAATGCTTGTGTATCTGCCTTTGACCAATGTTTGAAAATTTCAGCACCAGAAGTTAAGCTATTACATTAATGAAAAAATATGTTGTTTTCCCCAAAGTGAAAAATAAAAACCAATCTTAAAGCTTCTTGTTGGACGAAGAACCTAAGACTAGCAGAGGAGTTGTCCTTCAGTTAGGGATGTGTTTTTTTGTTTGTTTTTTTTCCCACTCCCCCCCCCCCCCCCCCTCCCAGTTTGACCAATAAATAAGGCTCTTACTTCACATGTCCTGAGTGTCAATGTGTAAGAGCTTAGCACATAAATTCTCTAAAGATCCCATCTGTTGTCGACATTTTCCACTGCCCCATGGCAGACATGCTTGCTGCACTGCATCTATACATTTTTAGAGGGGGGTTGAATATACTTTCTCCTTTTCTTGCAATTGTCTGTAGTTGTAATTGTGAATTATGTGGATCCAGGACATGGGTCTGAGACCTAGGACAATGTTTCTCTTAAATTCCCAAGTTCCCAGTGTCTGTGCAGACAGTATGGGACAGAAAGGATGAGGACATGGGAATGCCTATGGAGGACTTTGTGTGTAAGATGGAAAGTTTGAAGTAGGTTTGTTTGTGATGCCAAGATTGTTTTAAAAAAACCAAAACATAACTGAAATCTTCATGTTTTCTCTTGAATAGTTGTCCTGATAACTTGTTCAGATTATAATGCTCAATTTTTTACTTTTAGGGGTTTTCTTTTCTATCTACATCAAATCTTTAGGTATAGCAAGAGCAACCTACTATTGCACATAGTGCTCCTTGCTAACTGCATTTCTATGCTTATTCTGTGTTCACATTCTCCTTATTTGTGCTTTATTTTATTTGATTTGCAGTGCTTTTTACTTTAAATACTCCAAATAAGGTTCTCCTACTTATCACTCTTTTACTTAATGAACAAAATCTCTGATATTGCTGATACAATGGGAAAACTTCAACAACTTACAATCTTTTGACGAGAGAAGCAGAAGAAGCCATGTGACCATTCTATTTTAAATGAATCCCATTTACATAGTTTCTTAATTCTATACGAAGCTGCTCTTGGGGTTATCCCCTCTAATCCCTGAGCAAACAGTTTATTTGTATGTTGCAACACCACCTTTTTTTCAGTTTGTAGCTTCCTTTTTCAATGTTTTGCTTCAGTTTTACTTGACCTGGATGTATGACTTTCTGATCTCTACTTTTCTTCTCTAATCCTTCTAGTCCCCTCCTTCACTTCATCTGGAGAGCTGCCTGTCTCTGGGGCCACACTTCTTCCTTTCAGCACCATTGACACAAGTACATTTTCTTTACTACCATCTGCACCAAAGTTATTATAGAACTTTTCTCACTTCATAGAATTCAGTTTTTCATAGCTCTTGGTTCTCAGGTTTTGTAGGAAGGAGGCTGGATGCTAAAAGTTATCAATAAATTTAAGGCTGACTTCTAATGTGTTTATATGTAGGTTGTTTATTCCTACTATTTTAACTAAAGCTGTGTTTCCTCTTCTTAATATCTTACTATATTATGTAAATACTGTGGCCATGAAAAATAAAATGTGATAGGCTAAAATTTTCCTGGTAACAGGAAAAGCATTAGACTATTCAACTGGGAGATGTATTATATAGAGAAAACTACAAGATTTAACATTAGCAGTATAAAAGAAGCTGCTCACAAAGTTGTCTCCTTCCTTACAGAAATCTGAGTCTACAAGCAGCCTGTGTGATACCTTAACATTAGCAATTGAAGTATATGCATCTAGTGTGTGGGTTAAATACACTTCTAGAAAGACCATGGTTTTCTCAGAGGACAGAGGACATTTTTTATTGCACTAATAGCTGGCACTTAAAATTAAGGAGAGTTTATGAAATCTGGAGCAAAAATTGAATTAGGTATTTCTGTAGGAATATTTATTTTATAAAGATTGCAAACATACCTGTGATTTATCATAAATAATTCACACTGGAACTGACAGTTAAGCCTTGATCTGGTATTTTTTTTGATAGAAAAAAAGAACGCTTCAGCTTAATATGAGTTTAGGTATTTCAAAGTGGGTATTTGCAGACTAAGGAAAAAAGACCTTTTCATTAATCCATCATTTTGGAAACAGTCACACTAACCCATGACCACATCCAAATACAAAAATCCTAATGGGACTATTTTCTTACTAAGCCTGTAATAGTTTACATTCACCTAATGGCCTGGGGTTATAAGCAAAGTACTCAATTAGAGAATTTAGGCTGGTTGCCCACATATTTTAGAGCAAATTATCCCTTCACAAATGCAGAACTCTCTATATAAAATGCCTAAACAGTATTTCCTGTTAAAAAAAGCAAAAATACTATTCCCTGAATTCCCACCTTAAGCCTACTAAGTATTTCTCTTCATGCTAGTGTAGCTATTTTATGGAGAAATATTTGGTTTTGCCTCACATACCTCAATCTAAACACTTTTACTGGAATGTTTTTAACCTTCCAAGCAGCTAAAAAATGCTAATACAACTTTTTTTTTTTTTTTCCTCAGAGTAAGCTTTTAAAAAGTAGTTTCCCACTCTCCTTATTGGTGATACTGGAATGCAGAGGCCTACTGAAGGCCTGGCATTTTGAAGCTTCAAGGATAACAAATCTTCCTTTTCTAAGGGCACTCTGAATTATCATGTAGGGCTTACTATTTTTACTGCTTCTTTCATTTAAAAGAGTGGCCAATGCTTTCAACCCATAAAGACCCATTAGAAGTTCCTTATCGTATTATGCTGAGTTGCTGCTGCTCCTAATTGTATGCAGCTGGGTGGATCATTGACAAAGATTTTAAAAATATAATGAACCAGATATGAACTCCTAATAACACATCTGCTTCTGAAACGGAGGTGTGTGGTTTTCACTGTGTGCAAGGGATGAACATCTCCCTCATAGTGTTTGATCATGATAGGACAAGTCCAGCTCAGACACAAAATGCGAGATTAGTGTCATGGGTCTGATGGCACCGGTGTGGTTTTGAAGCTGTGGATAGAGGGATTCCCACCTCTCTTCCTCCCATTCTGCTGTCTGCTTTCATGGTCAGGTGAAATGTCTTTCTGGGAGATGCAACATGAGCTGAAGGAACTGTGGGTTTGTGAATCTGCAAGTGGTAGAGATGCAGACCATTTTGCAAATGAAAATGTTTCATATATGTGCTGTGAGTGCTGTCACAGTTATGAGAACCAGTAAAGTGCTCTCTCTTGTTTGAGGTTGTGGTAAAGAATAAGGGTGCTGCTACTTCTTGCCTTCATGATCTTCTTGGAAGCTTAAGAAGGCTTTTTCCATTATTTCAGTCAAGACAGAAGCTTTGTCCTCTAGTACAGAGCATGTAGATGGCCTCATGCAAATTTCTGCTGAAGCTAAAGAGCTGCTTGTGTTCATCTGAAGACAGAATTCAGCTCAAAATGTGAAAATATATGTAATGTGATTTAAGTTAATAACCAAAAAGCCTTTTATTCAAGGAATGAGATAGGAAACATTTGAATGCCCAAGGAAGACTTTAGAGCAGATGAGTCTACCATTTTTATATGCTTAACATTTTCAGTTCTAACTGCTTCCCCTCAAAGCTTTATGTAGTCCGCTCATCCTTAAAAGTCAGAATCTGTGGGATTCCTTCACTACAGCACCCAACACAAGCTGACCCTTTTGAAGGTATGGGTGTTACAAAATTAGATAAACAGAACAACCTCCTGGATCAATGCACAGCTCAGATAATACAGCAGCAGTGATAAATAAAAAAACATATGCTGTCTTACAGCTCTGCTAGTCTGCAAAAATTGTGAAGGGTGAGAGTAGAAAGAATAGATTAAAATTGCCAAGTGTTAAGGAAAAAGCCACTCAAGCACACGTATGCCATCCTAGGAGTTGCACACACACCACTTGTCTTTCCTGCTAGGACCAGAGTCCCTTTGCGGTGAGTGACTCCAGAGAGCTGATGGGTGCCCTTTTCGACTTCTTTCACACACACAGACTCACTCTTAAGTGCTTCTCTTTTCCACAGGTTCAACCCTAGGTTTCCTGTAGCAGGAATTGAATCTCATTAAAAAAAAAAAAGAAAAATAGAGATTATTCAGATGGTACATTAAGAAAAAACAGCTTGAGCTGGGTGCCTCTGGGGAAGAAGAAAGAAATCCCTGGGCAATTATACCCTTACAATCTATGCACCCACCCCTCATGTGCTCTTCATGTGTCTTTTGGTCTGATGGTGATTTTTAGCCTGGGGTCTTCTAGCACCTTAATGATTCCTTCTCTGTCTCCAGGCAGGCTATTAATTGTTCTTATCTTGTTGAGTTGCAGCTTCTGCTGATGGTTGTAGCCTCCTTATCTTCTGGTTTGTGCTTCTTGTGCACCTGCTTGCTGGGAAGCTGGAAAGTCATAGACTTTGGATAAGGACTACTTGGCAACAACAACTAAATCAGTGTGTTATCAACATTATTCTCATACTTAATCCAAAACACAGCACTGTACCAGCTACTAGGAAGAAAATGAACTCTATGCCTGCCAAAAGCATATCTAGCTGAAAGTTTGCAGCTTGCAGCCTAAGGCTTCAGCAAATCTAGCTACTCATGCGAAGCAAGTTAGTGACTAATGCTAAACGAGGCTATTAATCCTAACAATTCTTAATACCAAGTAATGAAAGAGATCTGTGTCACAGAAGTATCAAAGGGAACCAAGTCCCAGTCCTGCATTCTGCGTGGCCCCCTACAACTCTGCAGAACCCTAATAAAGTTTTGGGGAAGCATGCAACTAAAATATCCCACTTAGACTGTTGAAGGATTAGTGTCTAATTTCATGCAATGCCTGGAGAACAGAGATGTAATTTCTGAATTAAGGAAAGCACATGTTAAAGAACAAAAGATGACATCAGTGGCATGAAACCAGTTAAGCACAGGGAGAAGAAGCAAAGAATTATTTTATAGATACAAATTAATTTAACAAATAGATGTCAATACACATACTTTTGAAAGCAATGCTACAAAAGTGTCTTCAGGAGAGCTTTAAAATCAGGAGACTGCAGGTGGCTATTCCTGCTCTTAGGGAAATCAACAGCCGTTCTACCAGTAGGCAGTCATATACTCAAGAAACCACTTAACATCACCAGAAAAACAAAAGGCAAATATTCTTTGTTTTCTCAAATGTGCTCATTAAGCAGGATTTCTTCTATTAAGATGGAATTTCCTTATTAAAAAGTACAGTAAATTACTTGCAAAGCTAAGAATAATATCAAAGGAATGTGCAAGTATTTCAGGACTCGGGATCAGACCAGAAATTCTGGAGCAAATTGGGTAAAAACTAAATGCCCAATCTTTGTGTGATAGAATTTGGTTAAGGTTTATTGGCTTTTTACTACAATTTCCAATTTGACAGGCCCTACTAAGGCTAAAATTGAATTTCATACACAAAGCTTATGTGGTTATGTTTGTTATTAGCATTGTCTTCCCCAGAGATATTTGGATTTTGTTTAACTGAAAAATAAACAAGTTAAATGCCGAATTGCCGGGCTAAGACAGTTATATGATGTGGTCTTTTCCTTTCATTATAAAGATTGTGAGTTTTGGGATACATGTTTTGGAGTTTGTGGTTACTTTAATTTCAATATAATAGTGTGGGCTTATAATGTTTTTGTTCAATGTTCTGCTCTTTTCATATAAAGTTCTGTGTCCTGGCCAATTTATGGCCAGACTTATCCAATAAACAAGTTTGTAGGAATGCATTTATAGAATGTTGGAAATATATGTAGTGCCTGCACTTTTCTCAGCAATAATGTAATGATTTATTTTTACTGTTAATTTTTAGTTATATTACAACAAAATGGGAAAATAATTTGCATACATCAGAAATTATTTTCTTAAAAAGATAGAAAAAGTAGGAAGATGCATAAGTTAAGATTTTAAAAAATACCTAACAAGTATGAATGGATTCCTCTGCTCTTGACATTTTACAAAGACTCGAGCCAAGCTCAAGACATTTTAAGAAGACTTGATTTCCAAAGGTTAGACAATTAGTACTTTCTGAAAATCAGATCCCTTGCAGTATCTCACCTGAACCCACAAAACCTTTCTAAAAGTTTTCTTGGTAAATCAAAGAGTAAGCAAACAAGCCAAATAGCAAAGCTTATGATTTGTCAATACGTATACTAGATAGATATAATTTAGTACATTACAGAATAGGAGATGGATAATTGCACTGTGGAAGCTTCCAGAAATCCCAGGACTCAATTTGCTAGTCATGGGTCATTCAAGCATAAAACAGAGAGCACAAAACTGTTTACATCTTAAATATAGGGAAAGAAACAAAGGGCAGATGAGCCATCAATAAGCCAATACTGTTTTATTAGCAATGTGCCAAATATTGTTATTTCCCACTGACCTTCTCGGTGCACTACAGTGTTAGGTCTTTCCTAAAAATGAAGAGAGGTTGTGATGTTTTGAAGAAAAAATTGCTAAGACAGGCAGCTAGCAAAATGAGAGTAAGTTTTAATTGTACATTAGGTCAAGACATTTGTGATTAGCATCTATCTGTCTTAAAGTGAAGACAAATTAATGTGTAAAACAACTATGCTTCATAGAGAATTAAAGCCACTGACAAGCATAAAGTATATAGTAGTTTTTTCCTGCTTTTTTGGCATGAAAGAACTGATCATATAGTATTGATAAATGTATATTACTAAATAAAATAATCCAGACCTAACAAAAATATATATTTTGCCCTAAAGCAAAACTCCTAGACTTCACTATATGCTATTTCTAGATCCTGGTAACCTTCTTTATTGTCAACAGGACTCAATTTGATGTGCTGCTTGTGCTGGAAAATAAGCCTTTTCTAATACATTTTTATTCTGGTTTATTTTGCTTAAATAACTGAAGTTTTATTTCAGATTTTTCTCTCCTCCACATCTCATCTGCACTTTACCTTTAACTCTTTATAGCTTTACCATTGTCCTTTTCACTGGTTGGTTATGGGTCTATTGGTTGACTGTGGGTCAGTTTATGACCAGAATGTGGAGAGTACCCCAAAAAAGGTGCAATAAAGCCCCAACTCTTGGCTCCAAAGTGCCAGTTCCCAAATGTGTCTTCAAAATTCAAGACATGTTAATTTTATCAAAGCACCTCTGTGTAGCCAAAGCAGGCTTGGAATTACTTTGAATCCTACCATATTAAGTCATCTGAACGATTACAGTAGAAGTTCTGCTTTTTTTCCATCTTCTATATGTATTTAATGAAATAGCTTTATCTTAAGAAAGGGAATATTTTAAAATATTTTTTCTAATATAATTTGTTCAAGCTCTGTTTCAGACATTTATTAGTACATCATACTATGAGAAAATCAAGTTGCCTGGGAGTTTTGCATGTGAAGGACTGTAAATTTAGATCTTAAATTATCTAAACTTGAAGCAGTAATAGTTGTAGTAAAGGATACTCAGTAGTTGAAACATATTCTGAATGCTTTCAAATTTCACATTCCTTGAAAAGTTATTTGAATATCACATGTGCAAAAAGACTAACAAAGGTTATACTATTAAACATGAACACAAAGCAATTGTTCATTGTCCTTCAGCTTGCAAGATATATATTTGCTTTCAAGGGGAGCTCTAATATTTGTCATCTTTAACTGAATGAAATCACAGGTACTTTTACATGTGTATTTTATTATATGAATTGGTTTATAAGCCTGCTATTTAACATGATTATATGAATTACGAACTGTGATTTTATTTCTTTTATAATATTTGTAGAGCTTGCCATTATTTTTACATGTCTATGTCTGGCATTATGCACCTTTGAAACTGTGCCAGAAATATTTATTGTCCTATTTCTGGCATTCTGGGACTCTGTGGTTCTGTTTGGTTTCCAACCAGAACAAAGCTTATCAGCAGATCCAGTTCTTGGTACTTTGCTGAAAACAATTTTATATGTAAATTTAATACTTCATTAAAGTAAGCTCTTGTAACAATCAGGAGTATGTATGAAATGCATTTAATGTAGGTAATGTTCTATCTACAATTTTGAGCAGTTATCAAAAGCAAAATATATGTACTAATTAGAACTTTCCTTCTCATTGCCTGTCTCCTCCAGCTTGACTAATATGAAAGTACTAAAACGCAGTCGGGTCGAATAGAAAGGAGATGCTGTTCCTGCACTTCTCTGTGCTCTGCACATGCACAGTGCCCTGGAAGGGAGGCTTGCTGCAGTAAGAACAGCTCTTTCTCATTTGCCTCTTGAATCTCATTTACTCAGTTCCAAATTCCGTTATTCCTAATAAAGTAAAAATCCTCTTAAGGTCAACAGGAGTTTCATTCAAATTACTTCATAATTTGGCCCTCATTCTGTTGGGTTTGTTCCCACTTTGCCCAGTAGGCACAACCATATTAAAAAGACTATTGGAAAGCATTCTCTGTTTTATTTAGCTTCAAGGAAATAGATGTTAATAAAATTTAAGGATGTACTTAGGTGTTTATTAAAGAGGAGGAATCCTGTTGAATCAGAACCCTAATTTGTTTAAAGAGTGAACTGCTCCAGGAAGCAAAAATAATATAGCTAACTTAGGTATTAGCACAGCTCAAACATTTTCAGTGAGACTAATCATGCTTTCATTTGGAGACCAAGGAAAATTGATTCAGTGTGTTTTTTTACAGAACATTGAGTTATTATTTATACAGTCATTTTTCTAACTATAAACATATTAGTCATTATAACCATTAAAGAGTCAGAAGCCTGAAGTCACGCCTATCAGGCGAGGGGATATACTTACATGTGTATAATAACTGCTTCTAGAACTTCATACATAATTTGAAGCATAACTTATCTGAAATGGGGGCAAAACCATCTTTCTGCTTCTCATGTGACAATTTCACACTAGGCTTCTTCTGTTTGAGATCTTAATGGCAGAATAAACACATGCATTTCCATGTTTTATGAGAAATCCCTTTCTTGCTTCATTGTGCCACAAAAATAATCCACAGTTTAACAGTGTTCCTAAACATAGTGTAGGAGATTTATAGTACTCAAATGAAGATGAGTCTGCCATTCCTGCTTTAAACTTGAGGGTCTTTCAAGTATAGAAAAGTTCACACTTTAGGGTATCAACCAAGAGGCTTAAGATGTGTAGATTTTTTTTTTATTTAAAGCTTTTAAATGTTTAAATTGTTGCCACAGAACCATAATAGAAATAATAATAGTAATGTGTGTAATAATTGTAACAGTACTAGCATATAGCAATAATAATAGTAACAGCAATAGTAATAGCAATAGTGATAGTAATATAGTATTAGTAATAATAATAATTATTATTAATCAAAAGCGAAGGTCTTAATCACAGTAATAATTTATGAATTGGAAAACTTGATCCTGACTTTTTCTGATTATTGCATGCAAATTTAAAAAGATTTTTACTTGAGCCATTCACTTGAAATGGTATCTTTTGATCTGATGGATAATATATTTATTTTCGAGGTAATAATTTATCAGGAAGAGTTAGATGCAAAGGACTTAATGAAAGTGCTGGAGCATTGAAATGCCCTACATGATAAAATACTAAAAAGCTCAGGGAATAAGTCAACTGTAAGAATAAAGGCATCTGATACTGCAAATATTACAGTTGGATCAGAACATCAAGAGAAGCACATACTATAACACATAAAAAAATAAATTATATCTTCCTCAGTGCTACTGTTGCAGAACACATTTCTAAAGCACATCATGCCAAAATATGTCACTGAAGTCATGCCTCCTGAGGAGGGCCACCTTTTTTGTATGCTCTGAAATGATTAGAATGTCATGAATTAAACACAATTTATTTTGTTAATCCATTTTAAGTCTTTCTTGCAGCTTCCAATTTATATCTGCCTCATGGCTTCAGGCCTCAACTCCTCCTAGCTCACCAGTTCTCTCTCTGAGGGCTCTGTCAGTCCCTTTTGATCTGAAAAATTTTCTCTAGATCTTTTCCTAGTCCTAACTGCTACTTGCAACAAAACAAGAAAATAGTCTGGAGTCATCACAATCAGTCATGTTGGTTAAGAGTAAAGTGCAGGCTTGATGCAACTTTTACTACAGATAGGCCCACACAAGGAAGTTATTAATGTACCCTCATTTGCTGCAATCACAACTCCATTTGCAATGTAAACAATGGTTCTGTTTCAACATCTACAATTTCCCAGCATCTAAATGAGTTAAACTACATGGCTTCATTAGCCAGAGAAGTTCAAAAGGGTCTGCTTTAAGACAATGCTGAATATACTTTGTAAACCTAAATTAAAAACCTCCAGTAAAAACAAATTAGCCACGCTAAGTTTCTTTTGACCAGATAGCATTTTCCTAAGGGTGTATAGACGCGTTGTCCTGGTTTTGCTGGGATAGAATCAATTTCTGTTCAGGAAAGCTACATTTTTGAGAAGACTGCAGCATCCGATTCTGTGAGGAAAAAAGTTGATAAGGCACTTTGGTTTTGTTTGTGGCCAGCCATGGTATGCAGGCTTCCATAGTGATCAAGGTCTTCAGCAGTTCCAAGTTAGCCAGGTGCCAAGTCTAGGAGGACCAAAAGCCCAGGGGAGCTGACTCAAGCTGGCCAACAGCAGTATTCCGTACCATAAACATCACGCTCACTATAGATTGGAAAGTTTGCTAGGGACGTTCTCTCTTCCTCAATGGTCAGCATCCCTGGAGGGTCTCGCTCGTCGTTCTGCTCCCAAGGCCAACTCTCTGCTTGTTGTGACCGTTGTGCTTTCGCCGGAGCTGTGGTGCTTGCAGTGTTCGACATCTAGCATGTACTGCTGGGAGTGCACAGCTCACGACCACTGTATGGGCTGAGTATAGCTTTCTGTACTTTATATTAGTATTAATATAACTTCTTAAATGGTTTTATTAAATCTGTTTCCTTTTTAACCCATGGGTCTTTCCTTTTCCTGACTCCCCCTCTCGAGTGGGGAGGGGTCATTAGGGGGTAGAACTGGCCTGTTTAGTCCCTGGATGTAGGTTAAATGAAGACACTCATACATTTACTTAGAAAAATAAACTGGACTGCTAGGCTACATACATTGCTAACACAGATGAATGTTATCAATGTTACCAGGGAAAAACCCTTCTTGAAGGCAAAAACATCTTAGGGTATGAGACCAAAACATTTTAAAAGAAGTTCATTACTGATGGTTCAGTGTTCTGCATACAGAGGGACCGAAATTGCTAAATGCTGTCTAAGATGCTGGGGAAAATTCTGGAGATGTACTCTGCTATTAGAGAGGTTATGCAGAATGAGGTTAAACACCAACCTCACTGACAATAAAGGATTTTGAAGAGAATTTATTTAGAGTTTTAAATACTCTGTAGGGGGCAGTTTTGAACCAGATGAATGAAAATTTTAAGCTGACTGATTTGAAGTTATGGTTTTATACTCAGTTTTATCACCCTAACCAGCTACATGGGCATCATTTCTTCTAGTTAGGTCTTGGCTCTGAAGCAAACAGGTAGCTACAAGTTATCAAAGAACATCACAAAGCTGAGAGACTTATATGCATGTAAAGTTCAATAATGGTAGCTAACAATACTTTTTAAAAACTATCAGTTACATTTGTAATTGCATAGCAGTGATTAGAACTTCATGGAGGAGGCCTGCATAAAAATTAGTTCTACAAAAGGGTTCAAGGACACAAGTAGTCTGAGCTCTCCCTCAAAATTCTGGTTCAGCCCTGAATTGTGGCTGGATTCTGTGGTGACACAAAAATTTTAATGACAATTCTGGAAAAAAAAAAAGTGGAGAAGCTTCTTGGAGATGCCAGTACAGGCTGCAGCATTTCAAAAACCCTTTAAATATGGTATAATTAATTTTTGGGTTTATTTTAAGTGTGTATTATACTAGACCATGGAAAAAGATGTTAGTATGCTTAAACATGTTAGCTTAAAGATCGAGATTTAAATCAGCTTCTCTCCAGCAAGACACCACTTTGAAGTATCAAAACCAGGAGTGGAATATAGCTGTATTTCATCTGAAACCAAAAAGGAAGACATCCTCTTGGCAGAGATTTGAGGATTTAAGTAGATGTGGCTCTAGAGTGCAAGCTGAAGCAGAGAGGCTCAGTCACTGAGTTTTTCCACTTGGAAAGGAAGGGACAGTCTATGTCTCAATGGGGAAAATAAAGCTGTAGATGTAAGTGACCTCTGTAATTGACAGCAGATCATTTCTAGTATAGTCAGTGGCTCTGCATTAACTGATCTTGTTTTGCTTTGAATGAACTTACTTGAAGCCCATCGTAGCCCATGATTTGCAGCTGAAGTTGTTATTTGGCTGATATTGTAACTAGCTAATAATGCAGAGCAGCAAGATTTACTGTGAACATTGGCAGAAACGGAAAGAATAATTTTGCAATGTCAAAAACTGAGTATGAATGCCTGGCAGATGATCAGACTCAGCAGCTCTACTACTTAAAGCTTGAAGAGGATTGTGTTGCCTGAAAAGGTGGTGTGAATCTTGTTTGTATATTTTCCTTGCCTATTCTGTTTGGATTGAAATTATTTTTGCAATTGATGTACTGGGTCTGGCTGGAATGGAGTTGACTTGCTTCACAGCAGCTCATATGCCTCTGTATTTTGGATTTTGTGGCTAAACCAGCACTAATAACACAGCAAGGTTTTGGCCATTGCTGAACAGCACTTGCACAGTGCTAAGGCTTTCTTTTTCATGCTGTGCTCCCTTACTGAGTAGGCTGGGGTGGGCAGGAAGTTGGGAGGAGAAACAGCCAGGACAGCAGACCTAAGTTGGCTGAAGAGATATTCCATAACCCCATGCTTGGCAATAAAACTAGGGTAGCAGAATAAGAATGTGGGGGGGGTTCACCTCCCAGGGTAGACAATTTCTTGAAGACTGGCTGGGCATCAGTCAGCTCGTGGGAGGTGATTTGTTATTTCCCTTGCATTTTTTTTTTTTTTCTGTCCTTCACTTACTAACCTCTGTTTTAACCCAACCCATGAGTATTATTACTTTTACTCTTCCTATTCTCTCTCCCGTCCCTCTGAGGGGGAGCAAGCAAGAGGCTGTGTGGGTGTTTACTTGCCAGCCACGGTCAACCCAGCACAACTGGAAAAACTCCAACATTTATAGGCTGTGTTACGACACATTTTACGTACGACATGTTCAGCAATGCAGGGTCAGCTGAAGGGATACAGCTTCTGCACAGGAATTTCTACTTTCTACTCTGAAGGACTTTCTTCCACATCTGTGCACATGCTCCCAGTTGTGTAGCCGTTGGGGTAGAACTTCGAGCGGGGCACGGAAGACCTCGTGAGAAAGCGGCAACGGAGCAAGTATTCTCTGTTCCTCAGTTCTCTCGGCATGGAACAAGCGCTGATGGGTGTCAGCCAGGAAAGGACACCACGTAAGGAAACGACAAAGCAGCGCAGCGGGAGGGAGGGCGTTGTTATCACAGCAACGTCCACTGAATAGAGAGCGCCGCGCCGCTCCACAGCAGCTCCAGGGCTGTCCGCCGGGACAAGGGAGCAGCGCGAGGAAAAGGCAGTCAGCACCGGGCTCCCTGTCAGGACCGGCTGCCTTGGCAGCGGCTGGACGCGGGAGCGCCGGGAGGCTGCTGCAAACCCTCACACCACCATCTGCCCCTCGTGTTCCCGGGCCTTAGTGCTAAAACGCTCTTTTCTCTGTGTGTAAGTGTCAGGGAGCGCTGCAGGAGGACGGGATTGACCAGCCCCGCCAGCGGTGGTGATCGCCTCCGACACCCGCCCGCTTCGGCACGGCAGAATGCGCCGGGCTGCCGTGGCACCTCCCGTGCGCAGCGGTCCCAGAAGAAGGACAACACCAACACCCCCGCGCCCGCCTCAGCCAACGGCCCCCCCCGTCCTTCCAGCGCTCCCTGCGGCAGCCAGGCGCTGATTGGCTGCCGGTGCCGCGCGTGGCCTGATGGGAGCGCCGCGGCGGGGGGTAGGCCCCTCCTTCGGCGGGCGGCGGCGGGATGTGCAGTCCGGCCCGCGGCAGGTACGTGCTGGCGGGGGAGGAGCGGCCCGGCCTGGCCTGGCCTCTCTGTGACCGGCCCCTGGCCGGCCCGGCCTGGCCCCAAGCGACTCCGCGATGGGGACTGGCACTGCCGTGGGCGGGGCGGCGGGAGGAGGTTGCCCGGCGCTGCTCGTGACCCGCTCAGGCCCCCCGTCTCCGGGCCCTCAGCAGAGCAGGGCGGGCGGCCGGGCTCCCGGGCTCCCGTCTTCTCCCGCCTCGCCGCGGGCAGCCGAGCGGCTGCTGGGAAGCGGGGCGGCGGCGGGCCAGGGCGCAACCTCGGAAGAGGAAGCCACCGGCCGCGGGGAGGGGGCGGCGGAGCCGCGGGGTGTTCTCGGCTGACGGGGTGGCTGGCTGGAACGGCAGCGCCGGGAGCCGGAGCCGACCTCTGCCGCCGTCCTCCCTGCCCGCAGGCCCCCCGGCTCGTCCCCCGGGCTGCTGGCGGCCGCTCTCGCAGGCTTCAAAACAAGGCTGGGCTTAAAAAAAAAGCGCCTGACCCACCCATTCCTTGCTCCATCGCTTTGGAGTTCATTTGCTTTTGAAATAAAGGCTTTACCAAGCATGGGACCTTCATAGGAGGCTTCCAAACAGAAACAGCTGAAAATTAAGCTTTAAATGAACAAAATTCACTATCCTGTTTTAACTGAGGGGTGCTAGGACGGGCTAGCAGCAGGTGATGCTCCTGGTTTTGTCTTGCTTGTTTCCTTTTCCGTGTCGTTCACAACTGGAGAAACTTTTTATGGTCACTGTGGAAGTTTCCGACGTCATTAAATTGTGGGAGAATATGGATTTTATGTGGAAACTTAGTGAGCAGAACTGGAGATTCAAGTTGAAGAGTAGAACCTGTGTTCTTTGTAATGGTAAATATCTGAAAATATTTATATAAAATGAAGTCACTAAGTTTATAAAACACTTCATTTAAAGAGCAGTCCCCCTTCCTTCAGGGGAAAGGTCTATATGTCTGTATGCAAAGCCTTGATTTCAAGCTTCTAACTTCTGATTTTTTATTTTGGAGACTTTGATTTTTTTGCTGAGATTAAAAATCTTAAAGCATTAACAACAAACTTGAAGAACTTTGAGATTAACTTGGTAAAAGTGTAATGAGATCATCAAACTGTTTTTTCCATCTGAATGAATAGGTTGGTAGATGACTTCTCTATGATTAATCAGTCTTTCAAAAGAGAAATCCTTTCTGCACCCATACTCTACTGTGGCGCTTTTGCATTGCTTTTGACTAAGTAAATTGCATATTTTTCCTGATGCTATCAGGAAATTAAATTTTGTTTTTTAGAGTTAGATAATAAAATTGGTAATAGTGCTTTCTCAAGGTTCTACATTAAATGTTTTTTAACACCTCTGTTGTCTATTTTAAGCCTAGGGCTAGAAAATGTTGCAGCTATCTTATTTGTATATTAAATCAGCGATAACATTTGTGGATTTAAGTCCCATTGCAGCAGTGTTCAGTGAGTGGAAAGGACAACTGTGTGCTAAAGAAATGCAGTCTTCATAAAGCAAAAGCGCTGTGCAGTAATGTAATGGTTAGAGCATGAGAAGGAAGGAGGACTCTTACCATAAACAGTAGGATATTAGTGGTAGGTATATGGAGAGGCAGGTGGGGAGGAATGAGGAGAGTTTGAAGCAATTGAAGACAATTTGTGTTGTCATCTCAAAAAGAAGAAGAGGAAGGGAGGGGAGGAAAACATCTGAGGCACTCCACAGAAACCACAGGAAATTCTTCATCTTCTAACTAAGGATTTGGTGACTAAACTGTAAATGTGAGTCTACTGTCCCTAATTCCTTAATACCTCTTTGGGGAAGGGTTTTGATAGTACTACTGACTTAGAGCAATATATGTAAAACCTGTCAGCATCATAGTTCATGTAAAATTATGCACACGCTGACACTTGTCAAACCTATTTTCCTTCCAGGTATTTGCCAGATATTTTGAAAAACATAAGTAGAGATAGCACTGTGAATGTATTATAGACAAAGGTCACTGTCACCAATGGCTCACAGATAACCTATGCCCAAAAGGTACTATTAACACTTCTCCTGCAGAGGTTCTCAAACTGTGGCCTGAAGGAAAATGGCACACAAAAAGGCCACATGAGCATTGCTGTGTCTCTGTGTGTCCGGAACTGAGAGCTACTGTTGCCCTGAACAGCAGGGACAATGCTAGGGGAGCAAACTAGATTTGGGAACCTTGTGCTAAGTTTACAAACTTGTTGATTGACTATTTGACATAGCTTTCATGTTGTTTTGCAATAAAGATACTATCTGTGTCTGTATAATTATTTGTGAAGAAAGTGTCTGCTGAGATCTACTGTAATACTTGTCATTCAAAAACTTGCCTGTAACTGCAAAGTGACAATTGTATAAAATTCTTAGGGAACAGTAATACTGCATGTTTGAAAAATAAAAATATTGCTGCTGTTTTAGTGAGATTAGTTGCTCTAATAGTGATTATTTTGAGAATTTACTCAAGAGTCCAAGGGATAGTTGTGCTTTTTCTGTAGCTCACCCCTTTGTGCTAATAATTTGGCAGCAGCAGAGCTGATCTGTCCATCGGTTCTAGCTTATTTTTGGTGGCATTTCAAATACAGATTTCCTTATCTTTAAGGATTGTTTTTTTAAATCACAGGGCCTGTAGTTCTGGATTCTGAAGTCCTTGGCTTTCTTAAAAGGTGAAGAGGTTACCATACTATAGTAGCATCTGTCTTGGTTTTGGCTGGGACAGAGTTAATTCTCTTCTTAGTAGCTAGAATAGCATTGTGTTTTGGATTTAGCATAAGAGTGTTGATGATATACTGATGATTTTAATTGGTGCTAAGAAATCAAGGGCTTTTCAATTTTCCATGCTTTGCTAGTCTGTAGGTGCACAAAAAGCTAGGGGGGAGCATAGACAGAGCAATGGATCCAAACTGGCCAGTGGGATACTCCATATCGTGCAATGTCACGCTCAGTATATAGGTGAGAGTTGACTGTGAAGCTCACTCTCTCTCCCAGGATTACAGTTTTGGAATTTTCTTTCCTCCAGGATCACTAGCCAAGAATGGTTGGGCATTGGTCAGCAGTTGGTGAGCAACTGCACTGTGCATAATTCCTATGTTTGCCTGCTGGCTGGGTTAAAACCACAACAGTATCCTATAGCATATTAATTTGTTCTGATGTTCTTGGGCAATTTGGGAACAAATTTTGATAGAGATTAGGTTTCTTTCTTTAAATTTTTGGCCAAAGATAACTTAAAAACTAGGATAATAACTTCTATTTCTGCCTAACTGGATTAGTGTCTTGTTTTAATGTTTTACTGTTTCATTCCAGAGTTAAAAGGGTTTGAGCCTTAGTTGGGATTGAGCATAAGTTCACTGTTGGAATTGCTATGAACCAATCACTTTTTCGTTCACTGGGTGAAAACTTGTAAATTAAGTGGCTGGAGAGAAACTGCCATCCTAAGGTTCAAAGTCAATTGATTCCACCTACCTGCTAATGGAAAGTTGTTACGCTTTTGTTTCAGGAACCCAGACCCAGGTTATCAAATTAGTGCTGTTCATGGGTTTCAGGTTTGTGTAGGGTGAGCTACTTTTGCACCTTTGGAATTGCTTTAGGACTATTTGATGTGCCAGTGACTGCACTGTGTGTTGTGTGTGGGGAACACCTACCAGTGTAGTGCTTCCGTAGAGCAAGTGAAATATCTTTGAAACTGATTGTTTGAACTTAAAGCCGGCAATACAAAGGAAGAACAATAGTGCCGTCCAACACATTCTTGTTGATGAGAGCATGAGAAGGAAGTCAATTTATTGGAGATGAACTTTCTCACAAATAGTAGGATATTCACTGTAAGCTTTTAAAAGTTGTTTTTCTACTGGAGGATTTTAGTGGCTTTTTTAACAGTTATTTCGTGCCTTTATTTTTGAGGACTCCCCTCTGGTTAAACATTTCAAAAGTAAAAATAGGTTTTGCCGCATCAAGGCTGATCAACTGACTTACAGGATGGCCTATGGAACAGAAGCCTGGATTTTAAAAGAACTTTAGATGGATAAGTAGGCAGTGGCTTTATGCAATATTTTGATTCCTTTAGATATTAGAATAAATTTGTGAATCTTGGACTATGATGTTAGATTGCTCCTAAGTGCTTAATGCTTCACTTCTAGCTGTGAATTCTTGTAGAAGATTGATAGCTCTGCCAACATTTGTCCTCAATAGAAGATGGGTGGATTAATTTCAAGATGGAGGGTAAGTAAAATAATGTAACAGTATAATAATCTTTAGTCTAGAGGATGGAAGTACGCAGGACATGTTTCTTAATGCCTATTGATTTACTGTTAGTGCTAGTTGAATGTTAGTGCTGAACTTTTCCCATTAATATGTTGATTAAAAGTCCAGTAGTGAGACATAACGACCAAAAATATTATCTGTCAAATCCCTAAACTGTAAAACTATGCAGCTGTCCCTTGTTTTCTTTGTAGTACCAGCCCTGGCACTTGTTTGGTTAACTTATAAAAATATACTTTGAACTCTTTCTGTAAATCTAAATAGTTTTGTGGTGCTTCGATGAGGTAGGTACAACAGCATCTGTGGCTTGAAAGATTGGTGGCTATTTTAGGTCTGAATGGATACATGCAGAGTATTATTCTGTGTCTGTCTTAACAAATATTTTGGTAGCTACTTATACCTATGCAAGTCTTTCTTCTTGTTTTTATTGGCTTGTATGTTATTGAATGGTGTACTGAGTTTGAGGAAGAGGCATAAGGTTTTTGACTACTCTCCTGGCAGATGCGAGTCTAGGTTTACCTTTGGATATTATCAATTGCTTTCAGAGCTTCCTGTATAAAACTCCTTTAAAAGCAAAAGTTTAGGAGAATTGTCAGTTTTTATTGTCAATTTTAAAGAAATTCGCTTTCATGGTGATGCAGTGTAGGCTATGATGGTTTTTTAATTTGTGGCCTGAAGAGTAAGGGGAAGAAGATAGTGGCTCTGTACTTCTCAGAAATTAGGAAAGATTACTAGAAAGTGGCTTCCAAGTTGCTTCTAAGGGGAATTTTACTGGAGAGGATAACACATTTGCAGTTGTTTATAATTTATTTAGAGCTTGTGTCTTTATGTGGAATGAATAGTAATAAAAAGCTTAAGTTCTCAAGTTACATCTTCCTATATGTATTTGTTTTGCCTGTTCACTCCACTCATCAATTCTCTCCTTGTTTTACTTCCCACCCACACATCCATTATTGCTGTACATGCATTATAGGTTTTAATCTTTTGTGGTGTAGGAGAGGAGCTTTCACTAAATAGTAATACCCACTGTAAAATAGTGATCGTTACAGTCCCTTCTATTTGTCACAATGAAAGTAGGGAAATGTCTTACCTTTATGGAAAAATAAGTGATATATTAATCTGTTAAGAATATGTCCTTTTGTTAGAAACTGTAAATGTACAGTAATCCTCAAAATATTGAATTTTTTTGTGAGATTAACATCTTTGTTCTTTCCCTTATAAGCAGGCAAAGCCTTCCACTGTAGAAGTATTAGAAAAAATTGATAAGGTATGTATTGCTATTTGGTGTTTTGTTTGATTTTTTTTGTTTGTTTTGTTTAGAAATATGCATCTGTATGGCTGTATACCTTTCACATTAGGTAAAATACTGCAATGAAATTTTAAATTACTTTGATAATTATTTCAGTTGGCTGTACTAGAGATTCTGAGTTTCAGATGGACTGCTACCTTTTTCCTCCTTACTATTAGTAATTTAAAAAAACCCAAACAGCTGTATAATACTGAGAAACTACAGTTGAAATATTTATTTAGAGAGCCTGAAATGGGAATGCATGTGAAGTTGGTTTCATTACAAAATTTGATTATAACTAATGGTTAAACTCCTGTGTAATGGAAAATGTCACTAACACAAAGTTCCATTCATCAGGCTCATTAGAAAAGCTTTGATGTATGGTTTTAAGTATAAGAGTTGTAACTGTAGTGGTAGGAACTAAGGTCAGGGGCAGAATAACTGAATAGATGGTTCAGTAATCAGTTGTGATTTTTAGCCAGAATTTGTGATGGATGTTTGTACTCTTTGGGGAAATTAACTGTTTGGAAATATGCTGTTGATATTTTTTGTTTTCTTTTTAATGAAAGTGTGAGTACTCCTGTTGTCACCTGAAATACAGTCAAAATGGTAACATAGCAGAGCTTTGCTTGATCACTTATTAATATGCCAAAAGCATCATTCACATGTTCAGGATTTCACTCTTAATGTGAGGAAAATACTGAAATGAAAACATGTGAAGTAACTGAGAGGTTTCAGCAATTTCCCATATTAGTAGAAAAGTATTAGAAATTTGAAATTTCGCAGGTGTCTGATGAAAGTTTTAGGATGCAAAGTATGGTTGGTAGGGATTTATTTGATCACAAAGACTTCCATTCATAAGAAATTACCATTTTGCACTTGTCCTAAATATACTAATGTGTTACAAATAGGGAAAAGTGCTTGTTTGTAATATTTCTTCCCAATAGTGATGTGCTACTGCTAATAGAGTGCAATTGGCCCATATCATAACCTTAATAGTATGATGTATTTATACTATGAAAGTTATCTTTGGGCAAATATTGACATTTATCAAAAAGCTGCTTGACTTTTCTAATCAAGTATCAAATTGATATGACTAATTTTGGCAAACACTTAAAGGCAGCTTGCTAAAACCACCAACAAATTTCACTAATGAGGTTGAACCCTGTTTATTTACAGGAAATACAGACATTAGAAGAATTTAGAGAAAAAAATCAGAGGCTACAGAAACTATGGGTTGGAAGGCTGCTTTTCTACTCTTCACTTCTTTACCTTCTCACGTGCTTAATTGTGTATTTGTGGTGTCTTCCTGATGAATGGACAGCAAGGTTAATTATGACACTTCCATTTTTTGCATTTCCATTGATGTAAGTAAATATATCTTTTCTCTTTTTCCTAACTGCTGTATCTTTCATAAAAGGAGATAGAAAATACATCCCAGCAGGCGTTTGGTTTTGCTTTTGACAATCCTTGAGTTGTTATGACTTACTGTTTTTTTTTTTTTAAATTATTTTTTTTTAAGTAAATCCAAGTAGTTAAGCAGACACTTTATTTGAGGGAGGTCTCTCTCATGGGTCTAAGTTTAGTGTAGAACTAAGTCTTACCATCAAAAGATGTTAGCATCTAAAGTTACTTGGCATATCAGAATTATACCAGGGCTAGAGAGAGACCTGTATCTGAACAGCTGCAAGGTAATGTAATAAGCAGAAGAATATTATCTTTGGTTTAATTTCTACTGCTATTTGTAAACTTAACAGTACTGTACGAAAGTGACCTAAGGTGTGTCACCCATATGTAAAATGCAGCTTATAAAATTGGGAAAAAAATACAAGGATGAATGGAGAAACTTACTTTTACATATTAGGTGACTATTAACAGGGAAGTGACTTAAAAGGTCATCAGCCTAAATATGTTGAGGACTAGTTTTACATAATTAGCTGTTTTCCTGGAAAATCATTGGCTGCTTTCTGCAAACAGAAAATATCCTAACAACCTTGGATGTGAACAGGAGAAAGTATTGTCTACTTTTTTTGTTCTGCTCAGCTGAATGGCATCCTCATGAGTGGCTTTTGTTTTCTAAGAAAACTGCTTTTCTGAAAATAACAAAATGGGCTCCCATCTTGCTGAACAGTGGTTTCCCTGCCTCCCCTTCCCCCAGACCATCAAGGAGAAGCAGCCTGCTGAGCATCTTTCCTGCTGATGGGGAGCACGGTGCATTTACTAATTTGCTGAAATGAACATCATAAACTGTCCATATTTGTACAGCATCTTGACTTTGCCTTTCAAGTCTAAAGCTAGGGCACTGACAATTGTAAATAGTAAAGGCTTTGCAAGTTTGATTAATTTGGGTCAGCACAACGTAACATGCAAAAAAACCCACTGGAAGATGCTTTTTATACATCGTACTGCGTTATGTATAATGTACTAATATGCTGCTGTTATGGAATCTCATGGAGAAGATACATGGGCAGCAATATCTTGACTGGAAAGGATTAATATGGAAATTAAAGCTCAAATTAATCCTTGGTAGCTGTATGAATTGATTTTATTCATAAGGACAAGGAGTTGAAAGTCTTTGTTCTTAGCATGTGAGGCTTGTTCATGCTAATGAAGAAGGCTTGTAGAAGAGGAAGTATTACCAGCCTTTCTTCACTTAGGTATGTTAGGATTAGTGTAGAAATGAAAACTTTTATTACTGAAGGTGATGGCTTCTACTGCTGTGGTGCAAATTTTCACGTTGGATTTTTATTCTCTAGTTGGTCCTCCAATTCTTGTTTCTTCTTTTTTTAAAAATGATGAGTTTCTGTAAAATTCTGAATTAGGTATCAGCTTACTAACGTTTAGAATTAGAGTATTGTTCTCTTATAACTTCCAACTGTTTATCTGATTTTTTTCTTAAGCTATTCCCTTTCAGCTTTTTTTGGCAGATATGAATGGCAAGCAACTGCCAGCTTGTCTTTGTTCTCGGTCAAGAGGTGACTCCATGCTGAATGCCTGATGCCACCCAGTAATAGCTCTAGAGATTTTTCAGCCCTAATCAAACTGGAATATGTCTGCATTTTCCAGCTTGCAGTCAGTCACCAACTTATTTCTGCCTTAGGTCGTTCCCTCAGGATCTCAGCAAGTTACTGATGCTGGCTGGTAGAGTGAGTTAAGTTCTAGGAATATATAGCATAATTAATTTTAAATGTATGTTGAAATATGAGCAAAGTTAAAGAAATATATTGGCATGTTAGAAAGATGCTCTTCTTGAAATTATTTTCATTTTAATGAGATTCTGTTTTATCTTGCATGTTCTGATTTTCAGAGAAATATGTTTTTATTTTGTAAAATTGGTCTGAAATGGTCTACTATTAAACTTTCACCTCAAAGTTCTTAAAGAGGAAATGTTTATTTCATGAAGTCCTACCATATATCGGTTAGCTTAGAATACAACTTTAGGTAGAAGACTCTTTATTAAGCATACAGTAAAAAAACTAGTAATGCTTTTGTGACATGGTCTTTAAGGCAATTCAAACCCAGCAAAGCTTTTATTTCTGTTGATACTTTATGAAGAGACACATTTTGCATTGTGTAAGTGGGCAAAGCTGTCCGTATTGTTAGAATAGTTATTACAGCACACCTCTGAATGTAGAATAGGGTTAAACTTCTTTCTCTGTTTCTCTGACCTTGAATAGGTTACTCTCGGATTCCAGTTGTCTAACATTTGTAACTTGGGTTATATTGTCAATACTTTAAAGCATTTTGAATGGAGCAGCCATTATATATATGCAAAAGATGTTCTTGTGAACTAAGTTGAAACTATTTTAACTCTTGCAGCCTTTGCCTGCTTTTTTATGCTAGCTGTTATTCAGAGAACCTTTCCAGCCTTTAAGAATTTTTTTTTCTTAAATGAAGCATTGCTACTTTAGGCTTTATTATATGGTTCTTGACACTAGGAGGGTTTTGGATAAGATTCTTGTAAGGGCTTGAAGTATGAGATTTGCCACTTGGATTAGGTTGAATAACTTTCCAGGAAGTGTCAACTTCATAATTATGAGCAATCCTCAGCTTTAAAACAAATGAAGTCCTGATGATTACAGAGAAATCTTTCAAATGTAGAATGATCATGAATCAGTTTATCTTGAGTACAGATAAACTGCTCCATTGTTTGAACTAAGTCAGATGAAACCCTACGGACACTGAGTGGATTCAGAGCTCTCTAAAATCACCAGGAGTCAAGTCAGTTAACTCTGCTTAGGAGAACTTTTGTACAATAGCTGTATCTCATGGTTTTCATTGGTATTGAATTCTTCCCACACATCTGGGTCTTAATTTTGGACCTTAGCTGGTAAGCTTGGTTTTCTGGATAATATGCATCATAAATCTGTCAAATAAGAAGTGATGACTAAGTAATTTTCAGCTAGCTGCGCATACCTTGATTTTAAAAAGTTCCCACTGAACATGAGCAAGTGATGATGTTACTTGCTGCTGCTTCCATAGTATTTCTACCTATAGTAATACTTGGTTAAATTTTAATAGACAGGAAGATTTTTTTTTTTAGATCAATGTCCGTGCCTGTTGACAAGATAACTAATGCAATTTTTAGCTTTCTGTATATGTATTGTTTGAAGATTTCTGTTCTTTGTACTTACAAAGGTAATCTCATCTGGTAAGTGTTCTGCATTAACTATCCTGTTTGCTAAATGACTTAAGAAATTATTACTATAATATATTTTAATTAATATAATTCTTCTTTCTGTTTTAAAGAATCTGGTTTATAAGAACACTGCTCATTTTTTTCTTTTCCAAAAGGACAGAAAAGAATAGTAAGTATTTTTTCTGTCTTTTTTTTTTTTTTTTTTTAGAATATGGAACTGCTTGGTAATGATGCTTGCTATTAAAATGCAAATATTTTGGATAATTTGGCTTCCAGGAAAATAATAGTCTTTTGGTTGATGCTGAACTGGGTAGTATTGGTTAAACGGCTTTTTCTACCACACAGTCTTTGAAAGAACAGGAAAGAAACTGCTTAATCTTTCACTTGTTAGAAAATTGTGGTAACTTTCTCCCATCTTAAATGCAGTGTAGAAGTAGGAGTGAGGGAAAGGAAATAGAAACAGTAGTAGTAGTTCCCTTAATACTTGTATCTTGCAAGTATTTCATCAGTCTTTATCTGTTATCTCTGTGTATAAAGGAAGAGATTTATAGCAGAAGTGTTTAATTTATTTGCCAAGATAGCTTTTTTCTCCCAAGTTCTCCAAAGCATGAGTAGAAAAGGCATAAGCAGGTGCTTTTGAGAGCTAAGGAAAATTGTGAGTCCTGTAACAAGAAAAAAAGCAATGCAGGTGTTCACATAGATATAGGAAGTTGTTAAAGAACATGCAGATTCATTCTAATGCAGAGTTAAAAAATGACATCTGTGGCACTTGTCTGCAGTAGTTAGAATTCATTTGAGACTTTTCTTGAAAGCGGTCCAGCATGTAACAATATCTCATGGTGATGTGAGCAATAATACAGGAAAACCTCAATGCTGCACTATGTTTTATGACTTGCAGAACAGCATGATGTATTTAATTTGTGACAGCTTAGGAGTTAAACATAACTTTTGGAATGTTTCTTAAACTTAATGTTTGCATTTGATATGCAAGCATAGGACATACATTTTTATGTAGAAATAAAATTGTCCATATATTCTGTGGTGCTGTGTGATTCATTTCTACAGCGAATATATATTTGCATTTCATGGCTGGATAAGAGAAAAAAAAAGTATGTATGTTTTTCTAGTTTGCTTAAATGTCTTTATTGCTGTTTTTAGCATACAAGCAAGTCTAGTGCTTTTGTTGAACCTGTGTGTAAAGGCTTTTAGTAGATGTTAGAACATGCCAAAAGGAGTTATTGCTGCATTGTTCCAGAGATTGAGTAAAAATGAAGTGTTTTACCTCAAAGATACAAGTCCTGTATTTGGAAAAGAGAAATCAAATGTGCAGTGCAAGAGTTACAGCAGTAAAGGAGGAGAAAAAGTATGTATTTAGTTTGGTAGGATTTGTTTTTGTTTCTTGTAGTTGTGAAGCTGCTTTTTTTTTTTTTTTTTTTTTGAAAACTGGAAAAAAAAAAGGTAGAAATAGCTATATCTTACAGGAGTGAACTGCTGCTGTCCAGCAGAGCTGAGAAGGGGAAAAAGTTATAAAGTTTTTTGTTAAACTCTCCTTGCTGTGAAGGTGGTAGTAGAAAATGGATTTATCAAGAGAGTATCTTCTGTGTTAGGTGATGTTTTATTACAGTGAGTTTTCCACGAGTGCCAAGCCACAAGCGTTGACTTAAAGGAAAATCCCATGTGCATTTGACCTTTCTTCTTTCTCTTTTTTTTTTTTTTTTGAGAGGTTAGGTGCTGTGCCTACTAGTTGTAACATAATCTCTTAACATTTAGTAGTAAAATGACCTTCTGCTAGCTTTTCTTACAAAACTGAGATCTTTTGCTGTGGTCTGAAAGTATTGAAAGGGTGAAAAAGATTGAGATTTGAAGCTCAGAATTGACCTGGCATTTGAAACTAGCATGTGTTAAGAGGCTTACGTGAAATACTGAAGCCAGTAAATCTGGTACTCAAATAGATATATTAATACTTAGACGTCAAGCTTTTTTTTTTCTGTAGTTTGACTTATGAGATTAAGTGTATTTCGTCCATTGTTGTATGAGTTTTAATATAGGTCAGAGCAGGGCACTGGCTAGAATTGGTTTGCTTAATGAGGAAATGGTACATAAAACTTTTTAATAGTTATAACTGTAAAGTGGTAACAGTGGGCTATAATTTATAAGCAGTTTCAGGATTTAAAAGGATTTATTTTCACATAAAAACTTTAGTTATTTTATGCAAAGCTTACTAATGTTGTAGGGTTTGTAGTGATCAATGCATAATTTTTCCTGATCTCACACAGCAAAGTCAATGTTTTGGAGTGTGCTGAAATTATCTCTTATTTGTATTTGAAAACCAACGTATAATGTCTTTCTTTTAGATGATGCGCTGGAAGATTTAAAATCTCAAAAGAAAAAAATAGTAAGTAAAACTTCAAGGAAAGCTAGTTGTTATGGTCCATAAAAGTGTTTTTTGCATCTCTAGAGGTTGAGTTTGATTGTAATATATAGATGAAGAGTGGAAGGAAGGAGATTGAAACTCACTGTTCCTCTGTTTTCATACATTTTCTGGGACTACACAAGGTTCTCCTTATGCTAAAATTACAAAGTACTGCTTGCATATGAGAATAAATTGTCTCCTTGTAGTTTAACTTAAGTCTGCTGTTTTAGTGTTGCTAGATCTATGTAAAGTGATTCTGTTTTGTCAGAAAACGAAAATGTATGCTTTAACCTACTCATTGCTGACTACTACTTTTACTTTAGGATCATAAAGTGTTAGATGTTGTACCAATTTAAGAACATAGAGTGCAACTATATCTTTAATTGTTACTATATCATTAATATCTTGTTAATAGATAGCAAAAAGGACTGCTATCTTGTCTGGATTCACTTTTTCGTCAAGTAACAGGTTATAGTTTATATCTTAAATGCATCACCACTTATTTCCCATCCTCCTCCATCTTATTTTTGTACTATATATTTCTTACATTACATTCTTTCCTCTAAAAATTTTTCTTGTCTTGTATCAGTCCTATCAGTTGTCTTGAGGTTGTTTGTTTTGTGAGCTGTGTGGATGAATTAACAGTGTAAAACTGGTGTATGCCATGTATTTGCTTCAATTGGATCAACGCTTAATCTCAGTAAGACAAATATAGGATGGAGAAAGATTCCAAGTCTTGGATAACTAGCACTCTTTGTGAAGTTTGTAACACTGAAAGCTGTTTCCTCTCTACTTAATAATTCCGTAAGGAAATTCTCTGTTTACTTATGTTGTTGAATTCATCTCCTGCCTTGCAAGACAAAACATAAAACCCACCATCACCAAAACACAAAAAACCCCAACCAAAACCCAAACCCCCCCAGAACAAAACAGCCTCCAGTCTCCCCAAAAACTCCAAAAGTTGTATCATTGTTAATGAGTTTCTCAGAGCATTTACTTCATGCCATCTGGATTTTGCTGTGGGAGCTGTATTAACAGAAAACCCACAACAAGCCTACCAAAAAGCATTGAGCAGGAGTCTGATATTGTATGGGCTTGACAGGGGAAACGGATCTCCTTGATCTTCTACTCTGTTTTTTATTTTTTTAAACACTTATCAAATGTAGATGTAAAAATTATAACCTTTAACCTAATGATGTCATTGTCCTTTGATAAAGAGGATTTACTAATATTTATATTTACTAATCTTAAGGAATCTATTAAATGGAAGTGTCCTTTGGTTGAAAAGGGATTGGAGAGGCTTCTGTTTTCTGAGAATGAAATAAAGAGTACAACAGCTATGTTTTTAATTTTATTTTTATGAAAACTGCTTAACTGAAATTTAGTTAATCTCTCGAATTTATGTAGTCATTGAGTAGCTTTGGAGGGGAAGTTCTTGGAACAGAAAAAGCACAATAGAGAAAAAAAACAGCTTTTGGAATCTTAAATATAAGGCCTTCATTTCAGTTAAATGAGTTTATTTTTCTGTAATAATGAAAATCCTTATGTATTCTAGAAGAACTAGTAATGCTGATTTTTTTGTGTGTGTGAGAAGCACTGCTTTAGTGAAAAGGTACTGAATAAGAGATTAGTCAGGAAAAAGCTGGTTTATAGAGGGGAGAGTTTTTTCCTTTGAGAGTTGATGCTGTTGAAACAGGATGTAAACGTATGTTTTGCATATGCAAAAAATCAAAACATATTGTAGAAGAGCAGGCACTAGTTAAAAGTTAAACACCTACATAAATACTTTATGAACAATACAGAAATTATAGTGTAACTATGGAGAGTTTAAATCTGGAAATATAAATTGCCATTAGTATATATTAATATATCAAGCTTTAATCATTAGAGACAAATTTCTAAATAGGATTAATAAAACAGAGTTCTGGGAAGTCAAATAACCTTTAACTCAGCTGTTTTTAAATTTGAGGGGAATAAAAAGTCCATGATTACTACTAGATCTTGTGAGTGCCCGATTCCTAGCAAGGAACCAGAAAGAGACTTACTGCAACCTCTTGAATCAGCGTGGTGTTTCCATTTTTTTTTACTCTGAAGATTGACTGGGGAGTTTAATAATAATTTAAAAGTATTCAATTAAGCATTAAAATTAGATCATCATACATCAAACCTAGCATGTTGAAATGAGCTGAAAGTGGATGCAGGTAATGAGACAGAATATGATTTGTATTTTAGATGAAAACAGTAATAAAATTGCGTTCTGAAATAATTTGGTTTTAATAATGTTCAGATTTAATTTTGATTTGTATTAACTTTCTTAGGACTGTTTGTGGCTATGAATAACTGTAGCAAAACCTACTTTTTAGTAAAACAAAGCAAAAATCTTTACAAAGTAAAATAAAGGGAAGGATTTTTTTTTCCCTGTTGGATTCTGATTTTCCATTGAGTTTGCAAATAAGATTAGTTACTAAGATATTGACATTGTGATTGTCAAAGTATCTGGGATAAGTAAATTATGTATTTCCTGTTTATTTGTAATGCAAATTGTTGTTTAGGCACTGTCAGCCTGCCACAAATACGGTTTTTCACTTCATTGCAGCTCAGGTACCTGATTGCTGGAGGAATCTTGAAGACAACGTCCTTTTGAAAAATGTTACAGTTCTTGTGTTTTACAGGCATGTGTTCTACCTTTCCCCTAGTGACATTACTTACATGCTGAAGGGTATCTATAATGGAGGAAGCTCCTCCTCATCTACTAGATATAATGCCCTGCTGACTGTGCAATGAGCTGCTCAGTAGATCTTCAGTTCTGTTCAAAAGGCTTCAGTCTTTGGTGGCATAATCACATGGATATTCATGTGGTTAAAATACCTGACTAACAACAACAACTGAAAGTTTGTGTAATACTCATTTTCCACAGCAATTATCCTCTATACTACTTTTTTTCTAGTGAATGCTTTAAAACATGTTGAGTGTTTCTTTACGGTAGGGATTAAATTCATTAGCTATAATTAAGGCACTACTTTAAGATGCAGCTTTTTTTCTGTCCTTGATTGTAAGGGATACTCTGATTGTGTTCATGACTGTGTAGCTGTAATTTTGGCCTTAGAGTCCTCAGTTAATGAGGATGTCATCCCTTAAGCCTGAGTGTATATAAATGAGCAAGTTCAGAGGGTTAAGCATATTAAAGCAAGGGCACAGGACGTGTATTAAGCTGCTACAAGTGGGAATTATTGGAGATTTTACCTGGAGCAGCAGTCTTAAAGATGGGATAATTCTTAGCCTGAGGACAGAGTTGTGAAGATAATTACTTTGCTAATGTTAGAGTTAAATTTTACCGAAATTTGCATAGCTATTTTGTTGTAGTAGGCTGAGTGTACTATTAAACAAGGACAGACTTCATAGCCATTTCAGGTGAGAATTTAGAAAGTTGCATCTGTTGATTTTCCAAGAACAAAAGTGAATCTGATTTCAAGACTGCCTTGGAGTTATGTTAATAATGGAAAAAAATGCAGCATATGAATTTTGTTATTTAAAATAACCACTATTTAATGAATTCTATACCTTCAGCCTTCCAGCCATAGAAAACTAGATATTTTGATAACCTTCAGTATGTGACAAAAACTCTACTAGGAGTGAATTGTTGTATAAGCCCAGTCTTGTCTACTTAAGAGTTCGTATGGTAGTATGGCAAATAAGTAGTTTGCACCATGCCAGCACTTCAGACTTCCAGTTGCTAAATTGCATTTACAAGAAGCTTAAGATACACTACTCGTATTACCTTTCAATATAGACAACTGATGTCGTTGCTACAGGAATTCTGTTTGGTTGCCAGTTGGAAAGGAGACTATCCATGCAATTATTCATAGGAAAGAATGTGGTACATGACCATGCTTCTTTTTTAAGATGTGGTTAATTCTATGAAATAAGCTTGAAAAATCCATGATTAGGCTGGTATTAACTTTCATGGAGACTTCACTTGTGATCCTGGTTACTCAGCATTTAAGCTTGATAATAATAGACAATGAATTAGCCCTTAGCAGAAGGTAGAAAATATTTTTGTGCTAAAAAATTTGTAACTGAGAAGAGTATATTTTAGAAAAAGAGACGGAAGTGTCAAGCAATTTGCTGTGTTACCAAGCCAGTGCTCAGCACTAGGTTAACTTTTCTAAGGTTATGCTTCAGAATGGTGAATAATCCAGAAGCCAGTATGTTTATTTGTGTTTATAAACGAGCTTGCTGTGACAGTGTTTAAGCCAGTTTCTTCTGCTATGCAAATGTAGAATATTTAAATTTTACACAGGCCCTTATTTGTTTCTGGTAATTATACTAATTTGCTCAAAGAGTAAGTAAACTTTGACCTGTTTGATTCCTTATTTGGTATTGTCAGCCAAGTTTCCATTGATTTTAGAAAAGTATATCCTAGAAGTAAAACCATGAGAACTGTGGGTGTGCTTATAGAAATCTTGACAATTTCTGTACATTTTCAAGAAAATAGTAAGGAGTCAGTTGTGAAACCGAATTCTTGTTCAGATTCAGCTTTACTAGAATTACAAAGCTATATATGAATTTCAGAATATGAAGAGTAAATTGTTGAATTATCCAATAATTATATAATGTGATGAATAACTGACATCTGAATGTTGTTATGAGAGCTAAATTTTTCCATTTCAAAATGATATTACTGTTTTTGCAAAACTTGTATATCCACAAACTACTGTCCTATCTAATACACTATAGCAATAAGTGCATTAGATAAGGAAGGTGTCAAATGGTGGTGGAGCATTCTGTTTGTTCTCTTCCTAAATTTCACGTTGTTCTGCAGATTATTTCTCATTTTCCTGTGTGCCTCTAAAGAGAATTGCATGCATTATATATTCATTGATGTAAAGTGACTCAGGGTTTTGTTATTTTGATTTAGAGACCTGGTATTGACACTGACTGTTAACACTTCCCCTCTTTGCAACTTCACCTCACTAACCTTACCCCTCTGTATAAAGGTCTGCCTTATGGTTTTCACTTTTATATGCAATAAATAATTTATTTTTCCTATTAGACCCTTAATTCTGGTCTTGTTGCACTGTGTGGCATTTGTTTTACAAAATTAGTAGGTAGTTTACTCCAAAGTCCTGCTGAAATACAAGTTTAGGAGGTTGATTTTTACTTCCCTCTTCACTTCCTTTTGTTTCAACTGTCCTTAATTAACAGCCTGGATAGTATTCCTTGCCTTAAACTTGGTAGTGTGTGGAGGAGTGAGCTGTTAAATGGATATTGTGTATCCATTAAATTGAGTGAATTTATTTAGCTTCTGATCTATTTGGAATTGAGGTCTGTCTAAAGGTAAAGGTCTGTCTACAAGGTCTGTATGTGCAGAATGGCTGAAACTTTAGTTTCTCACTAGCTAAATAATGGTGTAAAAGTCATGTTAACGTGCACCATTTGTTATTTTAGCAGTGATAAATGAGTTTGAGATAACTTAATTTTTTGACCACTGACCTTTCCAGTTTTGCAGTTTATGCCAACAGCAAATTTAAGAACAAACAAACCCCCCACTTTTAGCTGAATGTGGCCATTAGTCAGCATATCTAAGAGAAAAGGTCTGCTGAAGGTGCTGTAAAATGCATTATAATTTCTATACATATTAGCTATTTGTCATAACTTCAGCTATCTCCATTTTAAAGTTAAGCTGCTTTTGATGTTGGCTGTTAACCACTAAAATGATACTTTACTAGTGATTACTTTTTTAATTAAGCCCATGTATTAGCTATAAAGCCACTTGAGTGCATTGTAAATAAAGCGCTGTAATAATGAAGTGCTTTAATTACACTCCCTAAAGTATGCATAGTTCTCAGTAAATTTTTTTTATTTAAATTCTTAACATGTTCAGTTTTTTCTGAAAAGCATTTTGAATCACTGTAAAGATGGGGATCCAGCCTTTAAAGTAATTTGAGCAAATTCCATGGCTGTTCTCTAGTTAGTGAGTTTTCACAGCATTTGCAGCAAGCTAATTGCTTCTGCTAATAAATAATCTAAAATCGATGCTGACAGCAGTTAATTGGCACAGAGACTTTATTCTGTAAAGCACTTGGCTAACGACCTTCCTTAAATTAATAGCATTAAGTGCTATGAGGAAATAAATCTAAGGAATTGCCTGTCATTTGCTTGTCATGTCTAATAACTTCCAATAATGATGGCTGATAGATTTTTGCACATTCCATTATTGAAGTTGGTGCATGTAATTATTCTCCTCATTATATGTAAACAATTAGCAATATTTGGTGTTTCCTTGCAATAAAGCTGTAAAATTCAAGTAGCCCATTAGAGTTTAGAAACTGTTTTTGAAAGCAAAATTTCAATTCCATTGAATACAACAAATCTGCAGGTGTCTGAACGTACTACTGGTTCATTGGACTGAGCTTCACTTTTTGGTAATGTTGATAAGTTGCTTGTAAACGGGAGGGTATGGCGGGGGGAATTTTGAAGAATTCTGTTACTGAGTGTGGAAACTTTTGTTTCTAGCTTGAGGAAGTAATGGAGAAGGAGACATACAAGACTGCTAAGTTAATCCTTGAAAGGTTCAATCCAGAATCAAGTGCAAAGGTAAGAATCTTAGTATTGATACTTATTAAATATGAGCGGTATTACGGAGCCAAACATTCAGATAATGTTATTTATAATTAATTGGCAGGAGGCTGAGCTGCCATCTGCTGGAACATCTGCAACCCCGAGACCTGGACAAGGTAATAGCCCTGTAAAATGGCTGCTCTTTAGCATAGATACGCGTCTTTCTTAGCAATTTCTGCTCTAGAAGTCTCTCTATGATAACATTTTTAGATCAATTGACCTTTATTTAGGGTTAATAGACTGTTTATTAGACTATGCCCATTACTCTTCTGTATTTTTCAGGCAAGGATCTGTTACTAAAGACTGATGCTCTTCTAGACAGCAGGATGTGTAATGCTGCTTGATGCTAAAGCAAAAAGAAAACTAACTACTTATGGCATACTTGCAGTTTTTCTAGAATGCTAAGGTGCTTTCAAATCTTATGTAATGTTCATTGACTTAGCTTTTCAATTCTGTTTCTAACTAGTTAGACCTTTCCTAGTGCTTAAACTACTTTTATATGGTGGATGGAGAGACTGCACAAAGCTAGTGCAGAAATCAGATATATTCTAGAGCAAAGAATGGACAGTTCTTCACTAGTTCCATTTAAAGATGGTACTGAAAATAATAAAAGAAATAGAAAAAACTTGGTTATGTTTCCAGGAATTCTTGCTTCTATATTGCAAACACAGGGTTCAAGACTGAAAAGATCTCTCCCACAATACAGTCTGAGAGCAGCACTTATATTCTTCTCAAAAGAAACTAAACTGAAAGGTGCTCTCCACCAGGTCCATAAGATCACCTTCTAGCTAGACCTAGAAAAAACCCCCTAAACACATATAGTGTGGGTAAACTCTTCAGCAACAACTGTTTCACTCTACAAATCTACTCCTGTTACACCACACACATTTATTAATGTAGACCACAGCCTATAGTGGGGGCTGGTGAATCTGACGTGTGTAGTTTTCCATAAAATAGATTGCTATAGAGCATATATCAGAATCATCAACTTTATGGCTAATTTTTATGAGTAACCAAACTTTTATTTGTCTCAGTTTTTGCTCTTGGAGTGCTGGTTTTGATGGGTGCAGAACTCCTGGATATACTAACAAAGGTGTTTATAAGCTGAATGGTCAAATCTACTGTTTTGTTGTTCTTGCTTAGTCTCAAATTGTCATGAAAACATTTTTAGCCCATCCTTACTTGTTGACATTGACAGTGACTAGTTGCAGTGCAGTATGTTAGCAGTAAAGCTTTTATACCTTCTGGTTTGTTCGTTACATGTCTTTCCCATAATTCCATTTCTGTGGCATTCGTAGTTTTTTTTAGGGCTGAAGGGCCATTGTGACACCCTGTTCAGTTCTCTGTCTTAATACAGCTCATGGGTGGTTGCCAAGAATTTTCTGTCATACCTGTAATGTTTAGGTAGTCTTTTTTTCTTTTTTAAACTCTTCATATTAATCTTTCTCCTTGAGATATATTAGAAATCACTCCATAACCAGGATGACAGATCTGTTTGTAGAATGCAAGTAATGCTGACCAGGGAATAAAACTGCTTGTAAATGTGTGTTTCTATGTAGAGATCTGGAGATAACTAGTAATAAACTAAATAGACAATGAGAAATTTTGAGTCAACCTGGCTTCGTTAAGAGATTACCAGCATTTTTTAAGCTCTTAAAGAGTTATATGATTATTTCCTTTGCCTCTGCCTTGGCTGTGTAAGTAGCAATGGTGACAAGCGAGTTGCTCAGTTTTTTAGTTAACTAGTCTTGTGCGTCTTTGGGTTTACAAAGCACAGTATGTGTGCTTTTGATCCAGGATTCTGCGTTAGTCAAAAGCAGGCTAGCTGGATCCAGCGTATGACATGTTGTGTTGATGTTAGACTGTTAATGCAAGGGCTGTGAGGCAGAGGTTCTGAGAGAGCTAGAAGTATTTCTGAGAGCTAGCCACCATAGGCTGTGGTCTACATTAATAAATGTGTGTGGTGTAACAGGAGTAGATTTGTAGAGTGAAACAGTTGTTGCTGAAGAGTTTACCCACACTATATATGTTTAGTGCGTTTTATTCGGGTCTAGCTATAAGGTGATCTCACGGACCTGGTGGAGAGCATCTTTCAGTTTAGTTTCTTTTGAGAAGAATATAAGTGCTGCTCTCTGAGACTGTATTGTGGTGTGAGCCAGAGACCTCTAAGTGGGGACATAATTGAGAAAATGTAAGTACACTTCTGATTCAAACGGTATTCAACTTTGGGTGCACCTACATTAAAGTAAGCCGTTTACTTTGTCCTGAGTAAAAGTGCAGTTTAGCATTGGAAAGGATTTTGGAAAATAAATTTTGTAAGTTATCATGGTTTCTCGTTAGATTTGATGATCTTAAGGGTCTTTTCCAACCTAAATGATTCTATGATTCTATATAATGTCCATGTAAAAGTGGATATCGAGACTGCTGTATTGTGTAGATGCATTATAGTTCAGAGGGTACATGCTGTGTTTGTCTTTAGCTTGTGAAATTGTGGAGACTTATTTTCTAAATAACCTGTTATTGTTTTCTAAATAACCTGTTGCTAGTATGTGCAGTAATTATTTCAGTTTTTAGCTATTAAAAATCCTACTAGCATATTGCTCTTCACACTAAATAATATCTGCCCAGAACAAATATTAGCTTCTGTTCTGTGCAGTATGTAATTTACTGTAGCTAGATGATACCTCCATGTGATTGTGTTATAATCTAGTGTATGCAATATGTGGTAGAATTATCATGATTGGGAATAATAAAATACCTGTTAACAAGGTAACATTGAAGCTTTCCTAATCTTCCCTTTGCTCACTTTCGACATAAACTAGCCAGGCAGCAGCAATCATTATCTTGTTCTCTGTAACTGAGTCTTTTCAAAAAGAGGGTAAATAATGACCAGTGTGTAATCAGATTGGACAATGTTGTGTACAAGGCAGCTGATGAAAGCTTAGTTAGCTGCTATGTTTTTCACTCACCAGTTGAAAGGGAACCTTTTGCATCATGATAATTAGTACAGAGATTTAATCAGCATTATATAATAGCTTTTTCTCAGAAAAACAACTGGTAGTGCCTCAATTTTCATATATATTTAGCTATTTTTGCAATTTTTGTGATTTTTGCCACACACTTCTTAAATAATTGTAGTTTTAACAGATGATTCAGATGAAACTTGAGTTTGGCATAAGAAAGTGCCTGGAAATCCAGAAGGAAAGGAATTTGAAAACTTAAGTGCAATTTTATCTATTCAAAGATGTTTTGAGGGGTAGAGTTAATGCGCATGTGATTATTCAGTACTTAGGCCATATGAAAAATATGGGGTAAGTATATATTGGCAGTGGAATAAATATTTATCAACAGTATCCTATTGTTGATACCTGCTCCCTTTGTTGTGCTAATACAATTGTTAGCAGAGCTGTAATGTCAATGAGATCATTCCATGACCTGAATTAAAAATAATGCAATAACACATGTTTGCAAGCTGTGGTATGTGTACAGGCATGAGGAGGAAGAAAGAAAATTCTTGGTTGGTCTTTTCCACTAAAACTAACAAGTTACATGGACTACATATTGACTCCCATTGTTCTGTAGCTCTTTAAAATGATATATTCTTCTCTACAAAAATCAAGGAGTTTTGAAATGAGGGAGAAATAAAATAGTTATGCTTGTAAACATGAAAGATACAGCTGTCTCACCACTGTCAATGTCTTAATATTCTTTGAAATCATAGTGAATCATCAGTTGTGAGTGGTAGCCCTTTTAAGTAATGTGTCTGTTTATCTGTATTGTTCAGTGTCAGTAACTGCAGAATTTGGACTCTAGTGTGCTTGAAGAACAAAACTTTGATTTTTAAGTTATTTATCTGTCTTCATACAGTTGGCTTGCAAACACGCAAAAATCACTTGGGGAAGAAAAAACCTTGGAAAACTGCAAAACATAATTAAAACTACATCAGTAGTAGCTGTATATTGGTAGTGTTGAGACCCAGTGCACTTATTACTCAGCTAATTTGTGGAACCTGAGTTATGGAAATCTGGAACATTGCAAGAGGCTCGTTATTAACACATTGCGTCTCAACAAAGGCAACTTGAGAAGTGTATAGATCATATCCAGTTACTGTAGAAGAATATTAGGGCTGTTATGTGGAAGTGGACAGCAGGTTTAGAAGGAGTTAGAAGAGTTTGGGGCAACTCTAATGTCCCTGACAATGCATTTATGGATCCTGGGGGTAGTATTGGAGATGTAGGCAACAGAAAGCATTCATGTTTGTATGTTGTCATTAAATAACATCTGCAACCACTGTAAGAGATTAAATACTGGGATGGATGGGCTATTGGTCTTGCCAAGGACAGCATTTCTTGTTTTCTCATAATACAAGTTCTTGTAACTTCTCTTACTTGGGGAGCAGTAGAGTGTTGGTGAGTTCTCTTAAGTATGAGATAAGGATAGAGTGAAAACCAAATGAAATTCTAAGTGAAGGGAAGAAAAATACAAAACCTTGGGAATAACCTCATAGAATTTAGTGGAAACTAGCAATGAGTCTTCCATTTTTACCTCTTTATTGAGATGAGAACTACTGAAGCACATCCCTCTAATACTGACTGTAAAGTGGTTAAGTTCAACATCTTTGTAGGAGCAAAAATATGGGGAAGGAGTAATTAAAATAGCAGTAACTTTTAAAAAATTGAAAGTCTTTTTAAAAGGAAGCTTGCCAAAAATGATGCTTCAGAAAGAACAGGGAAAAGGAGCAGAGGTCTTTCAGGTGTTACAGAAATTGCTTAGAAATAATGTGTTATGGGCTCAAAATAAATGTGGATATATCTGTGACTTGTCAAAACGAACTCAGAGCTGTTAAGTGACCAAAATTGACGTGCTTAAACCACATGATATAGGAAGAGAACCTTCAAAATATAGAATTAACATCCATATATAGGAATTATAGTAATGATCTTTGGCATTTTTATGTGTAAAACCATAATAAAGCAGCCTTTGTAATGAAAAAGAATGAAGAAAATCTTAGCAGTGGATTAAAATGTCTTTTTATAGATATTTAAAATTATCTTGAAACAGGGCAGGCACCGATCTCTTCTCTCTGGCAACCAGTGATAGGAGCAGAGGAAATGGCAGGAAGATGTGCCAGGGAAGGTTTAGGTTGGACATTAGGAAAAGGTTCTTCACCCAGAGGGTGGTGGAGCACTGGAGCAGGCTCCCCAGGGAGGTTGTCATGGCACCAAGCCTGACAAGATTCCAGAAGCATTTGGACAACATGTGCCCTCAGACACATGGTCTGAATCTTGGGTTTGTCCTATGCCAGGGCAAGAGTTGGACCAGTTGATCCTTGTGGGTCCCTTCCAACTCACAACATTCTGTGATTCTATGAAGTGGAGTTAGGCTTTGTATTTTTCACTTTTTTTTTTTTTTTAAGATCTGTGGGGTTGAGAAATTGTGTACTTTTAGCATGATTTTTGAAACTGGTACATGAATGGAAGCTGTAACACAAACTTGAACATACGGATAAATAAATCATGGGGCAGAATCGGTATATTGTTTGTAGATGAGTCATGCCTGTTTGTCAGCTGGCATGGAGAGAAGGATGCAAATATAGTGTAGTTAGGCTTGAAAGGTTACTACTAAGGTCTCACAAAAAGCTCTCAAAGAAGTGTCAGTGGTGAGGTTCATCATAAATGAATTCTTGATTAAAATAAAACTTTCAACACAGGAGCAGTTTTCAAGATAGAAACAAGTCATCAAGGAAGTGTTAAAGGAATTTCTGCAACTACCTCACAAATTCATCCCGATTTCCGTGTTCTGAGCAGTTTAAAAAGTGAGGGGAAAAATTTTATTTGCTAAAACCAAGTTAAATTACAGTATATTCGTACTCATTTGGTGGTCTAACTTGGATGATAAAGTTGAGGGAAGTAAGGTTGTCATGCACATAAAGGTGAGACAGGGGAAAACTAGTTATTTGTTGTGCTCTATAGGAAGCTTTTAGTAAGATTTTGTGCAGTTCTAGTATTCTAACATGATAGCAGAGTGTTTATTCTTTCTTCTAGTGTATATTAATCCTACTTATATGTACGGATAAGTAGGCAAGAACACAGCCTATGTATGTTGCAACTTCGTGGCACTAGTTCCAACAGAACTTTGATGTTTGACCTAGTACTTCAGTGACAGCAGCTTGCTTTTAGCTAGTGTAAGCTGATATCTCTCGCTCCCCGCCTCCTCCAGCCCATGCAGAAGCTTAGCATGGTAGTATTGCGCTTTCTGGGACAGGGATCATTTCTTTAGACTTCAGCACACCCATCTCCCTGTGGCCAGTCACGAGTGGACCTGTAAACTGCCTGCTAAGGATTGAAACTCTTCCAGCCTGATGAAAAGTCAGCAGATAAAATCTCTCTAATCTTGAAACTCAAGGAGATGAATTTAAAGTTCAGTTCTGATGTTAAATTCCATTTGTTGTGAAGGAAGACAAGCAAGCTTCTTCAAACTAATGTGGGTGCTAGACACTAAATCTGTAGGGTACTATAGCCTTATGTGTAAGCATTCTTGGGGTGTACCTTTTAGAGACTAAGCTGTCACTTGTTAACCATATTAATGTCTGCAGTCCTAAAATGAGGGTTACATTTCAATTTTATTTGTTGCAATAGTGTATTTCAGAGGCTCCCTAGAGGTGGTTAGGTATCCATGGAATGAGTAGTAGATGATAGTGACTGCTGTTCATGCGCTCTGTTCCTGGCTTGTTTTGGAGAACACACTCATGTATAAATATAATGGAACTTCAGGTTTGTGTGAATAATATGATATCCAAATCTTATTACATTACTGGGATGATATTCCCATTGGTGTTAATGAAAACTCTGGCTTCAGGTAAGAAGAACTGAGGAAACCTATTAAGTTTTACGTAATAGCAATTTAATAGTGACTCTGATAGTGGAGTAAGAGGTAAAAGTAAGGATGTGTTCCAGCAGAGCTAATTCTTGCTTCGTGACAATCCAAACATGTGGCTTGGTGATAGGGCTGCTGAAAAAAGTGAACAAGGCTGTAGGATCTGAATGAAGCTTTAAATTTTATTCTAACTTTAGAATTGTTTAATTTATCCAATCTGAAAAAAAATTAACTGTAGGCACTTGGCCTGGATGTTTTAGACGTTGAATAGTTTTTGGTCCCATGGAAAGCTGAATACTTGGAAGCATGTTTAAACCATAGAGTAAAAACAGTGGTCAGTTCCGTCGGTACATTGTGGTTTGAATCTAGCTGTTCATATCTCCAACATTCTGCCTTAGAGAACGGAGTCATGAGGTAGGTATCTGCTAATTTTCTTCTAGAAAAATTTTATCCTAAGTTTTTTAACAGCTAATGATTATTGATATTAAAATATAGTATTCTGTGTGGGGTTTTTCTGTGGCATGCTCAGCCAGGCAGAGGTGGTCTTTAGTTTTTGACCTTTCTGGTTTTGTTTGCCTCTGTAATTTGCTGATTGGAATAATGATATTAATGTACTTTTAGTAATCTCTTGTTTATAATGCTGGATGCTAAATTCAATATGTACATGTTCTTGTCAGAAATTCGTCAGAGGACCACAGCTCAAAGAAATGCTTCTACACCCCAGCCTGCGACTCTTAAACAAGGCTCTCCAAAATCACTTGTTCCAGCATCTCCTAATCTGCAGAGGGACACATCAACTCTTAGTGGACCTGTAGAAAGAACTGTTGTGCCATCTTTGCAGTCAAATGTTTTACCAAGATGCCCTGGATCCCCTGCTACTTCAGTGCCTGGAATGGGTAAACAGAGCACTTAATGTTATTTACAGTTTATATTGTTTTCTCTGGTTACCAATAAAATAAGCCATTTTCAGACAGTATGGAAATGGCATTTCATTTGGAAATAGCAGAGCAGTTATCTGATTAAGCAGGAGTTCCATATTCAATTAGCCATAACTCTTTACAGCTGGCATCTTTTGATGCTGAAACCTATTGCCTGAGCTCATTTAACTGTTATGGCTTCTTTGTTTAAATGGCAATAAAACTTTGCAGTATTCTGTAGTCAACAATATAGCATACCTTTTTATGTTCTTAGTTTAGAGGAGCTCTACACTTCTATAAATCAGGTACAGAGGAGAACACTTTCAGAATACATTAATGTTTCTCCCTAAACCCTGCACATATTTTTTAACATGCTTCTTGACATTTATTTAAATTTTTACTCTAGTAGGTATAGTCATGCAATCTATACTCATAGATAAAGTCTGAAATAACAAATACACCAGAAAAGTTGCCTATGTTGTAGCTGAGTTCTTCTAAAATAGCATTGTTATTTTTCTACCAGAGTCAAAAGTTAAGTTTCAACAGGTTGAAATCTGGTAGAAATAAATGCTCCTCAAAATCTGGTTTCATATTCTGAAAATACTTTTCCATTGATTTCTGGCTTGGTGTTCAGATGGGATGGACTTGATTAAATAGAATGTGAGCTAAATTCCATCGGAGGGATAGCAAAACTTGAGAGTTTTGGAGGGGAGGCGTTGTTCTCATTCTCCTCATGGATAGTAAAGCTGTGTATGGGTTAGTGCCAGGCCTTTCATTTGTTGCAGGTTGTCTGGGAAGTTGGATCACAAGGCAAGAAATGAGATGAAGTACTGTCTTGAAAGTAGAAGGGAAATAGTTTGCTAAGAATCTTCTGAGCACCACTGTAATGTGGAGTAGTTCTTTGCTCTTTATACAGTGACCAAGAATATTTTTCTCTGCCCTGTGTTCCTCATTTTTAACTTTAAGTTACTTAAGTCTTATAAGCTGTATGTCCTTGCTTACTAACTTCCATGATACAATCTAAAAGTAGGACTATACGTAATGTATTGACATCCTGTATCTTAATGGAAGATCGTGGGCAGCTGGATGTTAAAATGCCCGTTTGTATTGTTCAGTGTAGTGGAATAAACTTCTCATGAAAAGTTGTGATTTCTCACAGCCTTATTTTTTGTTAGTAATTCTTAACCTGTACTATGAAACTGCTAAACTTGTTTTTGTCCCTGAAGTGAACTGTAAAGGCAAGTTACTAGTAAGTCTTGATTATGTTTAAGTACCAGAAATCAGCTCCTTGCACCAGGAAACTGGTCGTTTGGTTACAAACCATGTTTACTGAATCCTGCTTAGTGAAAATTCCTTAATGAGTTTAAAATTGCATGCTCCGTCTTGTTTAAGAAGCTGGCTATATAATAAAATAATATCAGCTATATAATAGTTTTATTCTTGGGGGAAGATTCAGGCACATTGAATAAGCTGGATGAAATTCAGCCTTTACTGCAGAAATGGTTTAGAGGAAGAAAGGAAAAAAAATATTAATGGACTCATTTGAAAGGACAGTTGCCAAGCCTGTTAATTAAAATTTTTAATGTAGTTTTTGTGATAATGCTTTATGGTCACTTTTTTTTAAAATAATAACTGATATTTTGATCAAACGTGTTATTTTGTAGTAGGTAGCAATGGAAGCCACTGCAATTGTCAGTTAATGTGGAAGTTCTGTTTTCTCTTGAATTTCCCCCAACTGTCCAGGTGTCTAAAATCTGTCATGTAGCTGTAGTGAAAAGTATGTAAATTCAATATCTACAAGAGTAATATAATTGCATCTAAGTTTATGCATGGCTTGCAACAAATATGAATAGCCTTAATTATCTCTACTTTAGAGAAGATTAATAATTCATTTTTGTTACACTATATTTTGTAGAGGACAATCAATTTAACGTGTATTACCACAGAGCTCCCATATGTTTGAAAATTAATAACCAGCAGGTAGTTGAGAGTTTGCCAAGGTTTGCAGAAATGACCAGTCTTTCTACAATGATTGCTTTTGATGTTTATATTAATTACTGGTGTCCATAACAGCATGAGAACTAGAATAGTTGGTTTGAGTTATTAGTACGCAAGTAATTGAAGTTCTTGGAGTGTGTTGTGATGTTTCATTCTAGATTTATTTAATTAATTTATTTTTTTACCTTGTTTCTTAACTTCTAGAAACTTTAATATATTGGTGATTTATGAAAGTATATGAAAGTTTGGTCTTTTGAATATAGGGCTAAATACATGTTTGAGTGCTAGCCAGATATTAACAAAATTATTCTAGAGTTTTAATTGTATTGCAGATTATATCAGTGCTTGTCCTGATCTTTACTTCACACCTGTGTTGGACATTGTGTATTCACTTTTTTAATAGTAGTTGTTTGAGTTTTTTTTTGCATTGGATCTTTCAGGTTTTTGTGAAGCTTTAGGAAATGCATTTTGTCTGAACTCTGGACAGCTTTTTCAGATTCTATAAAATGAAGCATTAGGTCCAGTTTATGTTGCACTGAATTTGTTCTGTCATGCTGCTGTGAGGGTTTTCTTAGTCTGGGTTCCTGCTTGTTGATGGAATACAGGAATAACCTCGGAATGCATTCACCGATACCGCCTGAATTCAGTTCTCTTGGTTGTGAAAATGAGGATTATTTTAAAAATTGTGTTGAGCATGAAACTTTTGTGCTTACTAAAGGGTTGTAAATTGCAGTATTTTCTGATCAGATTTTATATACTTGTGAAGATTAGGACAGTCCATTTTGGGTCAGTTGTCCAGTACTGATGAGAGGTGTTTTGAAAGGCTGTGCTATTGCAACCATAATGGCAAGACTAGTCTCATTCTGTGTGTAGCACTTTGAGAGGGCACTGCTGAAAATGCTTGGTTCCTGCTATGTTTCTGATGTTTGCCATAGAGGATGGAGGTTAGCTGTACATGGCATCAGCTTGAGGTTTACCACAATTTAGCATGTTCTGCTGTGAGTTAGTAGTGTTTCTTTTTTTTCCTTTTCCCTTTGCTCCAGTCTGTGAAGGCGATAGGCTTGAGATGGTAGTTGCATTTAATGTTATATTTAAATTTAAAGCCCATCTTGGATCAGCTTATCAAATAGTAAAACTTGCTGTGTTATCTTTGCCTGTGTATACTCTCCTTGAGAGGTACATGTTCCTTCTGTTCATATGTTTATAATAGAGTATCAGTTGTGTTGGAAGCTATGATTTTGTGCATGTCCTGGTGCACTGTCCCCAGCTAAGGTGCTACAAGAAAGCTAAATCTGTCTTCTGAGAAACTTGAATTCCACTGTTTTGTTCCCATGATTTTTCAATTAAATGTCCTTCTGAATTAGTTCAGCTTGCTAACAAACTGTACTCTCTTGGTAGTCTTTTATTTGGAATTTTTAGAAGTTCTTTTTGCATCTTCAGACAATGGTTTTAGTTTGTTTTACCCTTTTGCATCTTTAGACAGTGGGTTTAGTTTGTTTTACTCTTTAGCTTCCTCTTTGTTTATTGGGATTCTGTGAAACACATCTTCCCAAGAAAAATACTGGAAACATACAGCAAATTCAAGACAATTGAAGGGTGAATGTGTGGTCACTAAAATCCTTTCTTTTAAGTCATGCCTTTTGTATATCTGTTTTTACTGGTTATAGAGAGAATAGCTACGAGCCAGAATTTGCTTTGAGAAAACACTGGTTCCTTTTTGTGCCTTGAGAATTCTACTTCTAAGAATTAAATATGGTTTTTGCATGGCTTCAGATTACCATATGCTTATATCAGTATGAAACCTGCTAATATTAGGTGATTTTTTTTTTTTTCTGTGTAACTTAACTATCTTGAGCTTGAATAGGACTTTTGCATTATTACAAGTAATTTTGTCATTGGGTTAAACTGAGTCTTATCTGTCAGATTTCATAATTTCATAATTTTATCTTTGGGTTGCTTGAAGCTGACCTCTTTGTCCCAGCTTCAGAGTTCCTAAAGGACTGGTTCATTATCCTACTCTAAACATCCAGTTTTGTGGGTTTTGAATATAATTCCTAAAGGTTTTATGGAAAGACATTTTTAGGGTTTTTTTTAATTTGATTTTTTTTCTTTTTTCTCCCTAATTGCTCACTTAATTTTCTTACATTCAAGACTATCTGTCTGGTGTCTGTTTGTTGAAAGTACTGTAACTTAATACCTCCTGTGCTTGTGTAAAATGTGTCTTGGCCAGGAGCGTGACCTTGGGAAGAAGTTTTGGATACTTAGTTATTTGAGTCGTGGCATATGAATGATTCAGACTTAGTTACTTAACAAATTGTGTTTTGCTCACTATGCCTAGCATCTTCTGTTTTAAGACTAAAAAGGAAAGTAAACATAAGAACTCAAAGCTGCCTAAGTGGAGATTGGCAGCTGGCAATGGTTTTGTACAATGGACCAGATGTTTTAAAACTTTGTGGAAAGACAAGTTCGTGCTGCTGGTCTGCTTTAATTGCAGTATGTAAATGGAGGTGAAAAAGGTGGTACCAACTATTGCTGTTACCTGTTCTTAATGGAGTTTTATTTTGATAGTAGTTTGTTAAACACATGGGATGTGAACAATTTTAATAATGACCTTCTGGCTTTGAGTAAGCACAAATCTGAAAGTATCCAGCTTTCCACTGGACATGGAATTACCAAAAAGCCAAATGGCTAGACAGGTTTAATGTGTAGACTAAATGCACACTAAGGGCATGCTCATGTGCTATAGTAATTATACAGAAACCAGTGGGTACTTCTTTGGTAACAGCTTTAGTTCTTTTACTGTTGTAATTGATTTTACCAGATTTGTTGGTGTAAACTTGAAGTGCTGAATGTGCAGAGTTGAGAGTATAGGAAGAAAACTCAAATAAGGAGTTTTTCTTTGCTTAAAAAGCCTCTGCGAGTAATCATTAGATACTATTGATGCTTTAAGTTCTTTAGAAATTAGAAATTTAATTACATATCCAAGGTGTAAAAGTAGAGTGATTTAATAAGATTATATGCTAAAGGAGCAGAAGGGCAACCTTCAACTATTGTGGGTTTAAAAGTCTTACAGCTTTCCTAGCAGACTAAGAAATATGGTCATATATATTAAGTAGATGCAATTATTTTTATTATACTAGCACACAGAGTGAAATATCAGATTAGATATAATAATACAGTTGGAAAAAAGTTGTACATAATTTGTGTTTTCCTAGGTCTTCATCCTCCAGGCCCTCCTTTAGCAAGACCTATCCTTCCTCGAGAAAGAGGAGTTGTGGACAGAGTTATTGAGCACTTGGTTGGCGATGGTCCTCAAAACAGGTAAAATGTTGCTAAAGGAAATACCTAAACACTTAACAGATAGGAAGCTTCTTAACTCTTTTTCTTTTTAAGCTAGACACATCAAGGTTAAAAAAAATGCAAGTTAATTTGTCTGAAGTTTTCATAGTAAAATGGCCCCTTCTCGGTACTTCACCTGAAATCTCTTTGTAGGAAAAATAGTAACATTTTGACAAAAGTAGCTTCCATTTTGGGTGGTATTAACCATGTGATACAAAGAGAAAAATCTATATTCAAGTGAGTGAATGAATTATATTTTGAATTAAAAAATATCTTAGCACTTAATCTTTATTACCTTTATAAATGCTTTCAGATTGCCTTCAGAACTCTCCAAACATATCAGAACTTCTAGGTTAGCTATGGTCGCTTTTCATGTTGTCTGTATTCTAGTGAAATCTAAACATAATTTGAGTGTTATTTTCTGACAATGATAATATTAAAAATATATTGAACCACGAGGTTTAAATTATATAAGAATATATTGCTGTTTTAAAACAAACTTTAAAAATATTATTTAATATACAGATTTAATTTTCTTTAAAGGATAATTTCACTGTAGAAATTACCTTTTAAGAGTAAATATCTAATCTATTAGTCAATATCTGAAGAAAAATGCATCTCACTTCAGTGTGTTATTACTTAAAGGTTTGTAATTACATATTATTAATGTTTTCTAGGTATGCCCTTATATGCCAGCAATGTTTTTCTCACAATGGTATGGCTTTGAAGGAGGAGTTTGAATACATAGGTAAGAGCTATTCTCTGGTAGACTCTCTAGTATTTGACTTTTGTTTCATAACTAACATGTGTCATGCTTCATTTTGGTTGCAGTTAAGTACTTAACTGACACTGTGAAGTACCACTTCATACAGGAACAGTTTTATGGTAACTTACTACTCTGTATCTTAAGATTAACTTCAAGACTTAAAGAAGTACTTTATTGCAACCTTCAGGCTAAGAATTTTATGTGTAGAAAACTATTCAGTAGAAATAAGCTTCCTCCAGTGCATCCCTGAGAATTGCTACTGGCTGTGACTGGTTCTCAGAAGGGTTTTATATTGAGAAACTATCTGACGTTAAAGTGTGCCTCTTTTACCAGAACTTAAACAAAATTTTGCTTTGTCAAGAAGATCTTGGGGAGGTATTGGAAAAGGGGTGGGAACAAGCTCTAGGGGGCTATAGGTGAATTTATGGCTGACAATAACTTAAGACAGACATAGCTCTTTATTGAACACAGATGTTTTACTTTGTCTCCTTTCTATCACAAGTAGGAGGTAAGCCTGATGCTTAAGAAATGAGGGAATCTTGGATAAATATTCTCTTTCATTTTGTTTTGCTTAATTTTATGAGTAAATATACAGCATTGTAAGGATAAGCTGAACATTTCCTATGGTACATAGTCTGTATGTCATCATAGCTCAAGTGAGTTCACAATTCAACTGTGCAAGAAATTGACACTTCCCCCCTTGTCTTGGTTGAGGTAATACTTGTTTAACTATTAGGTGGTATTCAGTACTTCTCTAGAACAAAAAACTGCCTTTTCTTAATTAGGCACCACTGGAGCAGAAAGCAGAGTGAGACATACTTTGCAGAATCTATAGCATCCCTTTACTCAAAGAGTGAGGAAAGTGGCATCTAAAGGGAAAAAAAATATCTGCCAACCTAATTCTTTTGTAGGAAAGAATAGAACAACAACATATGGCAACATCTTGTGGTACTGAATTGCATTATTTTGTTCATTGTGGTTCAATCTTTCACAGTGGTGGGCAGCCCTCATATGTGCAGCAGAGCTGAAAGTAAACAGGTTTTTAAGAAGCAAATGTAGACTGAAGTTAAAAATGGAGCTATATGGAACAGCTTGTGTAAATTTGATGGAGGTACTCTCATACTCAGTCACTTCCTAATTCTCTATTTTTAGTGTTTTGGACAGTCAGATTATAGTGTAGGAGTAAAGGTGAAATGTGAAATTAATTAGTGAGGCTACTTATTGGATGTGATTTTGTGTAGCATTTAGGTGTGCCTACTGCTTTTTCCTGAATCCTGCAAGGAAAACTAAACCTCAGGCTCCACGACTTCCAGACTTCAGTTTTGAAAAAAAGCAATCTACAGAATTGCGATCTGAAATTGAGCCTCTAGAACCTGGAGAGAAACAGCCCCAGGAGACTCAACAGACGGAAGGTATGTGCTAATCTCATGAAGTCTGCTCTTTTTTAAATGTCTAATAAAATTCTCCCCTGTCATCTAGCTCCCTGTCTGGATGAGTTTTGTTTTTTTTCTTATAGGAATAAGAACAACTGAAGAACTTAAACACTGGAACAGGCTTCCTAGAGAGGTGGTCAATGCCCCAAGCCTGTCAATGCTTGAGGCGTTTGGACAATGCCCTTAATAACATGCTTTAGCTTTTGGTCAGCCCTGAATTGGTCAGGCAGTTGGACTGGAACTGGATGATTGTTGTCTCTTCTAACTGAAATAGTCTGGTCTATTCTATTCTAACTTCATTATGTGTGTGGCTTTTATTTTTTTCAGTTTTTCTTGTCCCTGCTTCTAGCTTAGTTTGTTGATACTATTGTCTTCTGTCCTGAACCCTACAATTTCCTCATATTAGGCAATATGTTTAATGCAAATCGTGGTTTAATAAAATTTTTCACTCTAAAGTTACTGATAAACAGATAGAAAATAGCACTATATTAAATTATAGAAATAGTTAAGAGGGCAATATGTCTTGAAGTGGTTAACTTTCACTGTGTTCAGCAGGTCATTTGATTGAGGTGTGTTGGAATTTCTGCCTTTGTTCCTTTTGCTGGTTTCCTCAGGGCAGGAAAATCTAGTAAAACTGCCTTGTTTAAAATCAGGGAGTTCAAAGAGAAACTGTCAATTTTAATTTAACATAGTTCCTTTTGAGGCGTTTTATAGTCTGCAGATACAGTAGGCATCTGGTGTACAGCCAACAGGAAGATGCAATGTTTTAAAAGACTCTAGAAATTATAATTTCAAACGAGGAAATCTCCAGTTAGATATGCTATTGAGTACTTGATGGGATTTTACATTAGTTTAAACAGGGATCATGGGGTGAAGCTATTGAATAGTGTCCAGCCCTGAGATTCAGGCTAGGAACACACCAATTGTGGGAAACTGTCAGCATAACAGAAATAAAGTTTCTGTTTGATTATCTTTAACAGTGAATACAAAATGGCATTGGCCTTTACTTTCTGTCATGAGAAGGCTGATTGATACCAGTAGGGAGGTCATACCTAACTGTAGCCATCTCTGGGTTTGGTCTGATGTGGGTGCATTATGGGGAAGACTTGTTTGGTTTCTTTTCCTGTGCCATAGTGTGCTCTTACTTCACTGAAAGTACTATTACTAACATGAAAGTAAGACTGAAATCAGGTGCATGAAGCTCAGATGATGCAAATATCATCAAATGATCTAATAATCTCTTCAGTGAGTGGAGGATAGGTTAGTAGCTTCTTCGCTACTTTTAAAGTTAGATGATTCTTGTAGAAAATACTTAATTTATTACTGGGGTCTTCTACCCTATCAGTTTGTCACTGTGTATTAACTGCATGTGACTTGCCATCTATTATGAGTGAGAAAATATAATTTTTATTAAATCAGATTTTCCATCAGTACCCTAATTTGAAACGTAACTGCTCACAGACAGTCAGGCTTTATTAATGAACATATTCCTTGATTGTAAGTTTAAAGTCTGAAGCTATCATTGATGTATAGCTCTGGGGAAGGTTTTTGTTCACTGCAGCAATACAGCTGCTTTCATAGCAAGAATAGAGAATATCTTCACTTACAGATGTAGACAAACATTCACATCAGGAAACCAACTTCTCCACAATGTTGAGAACACAGGGAGATCCAGCTCTTATCTGTAACTCATTTAAACCATAACTGTATAGCTCAAAGAATCTGCAAGCTAATGTGATACAGAAGTGCTATAAATATTTTTTTCTTACCAGTCAGCTACTTTTACTAATGAGTAGAGCATGAAGCATCTCTCTATCAGTTGTGTGCTCACACAGTGAGAAACATGTTACATGCAACTCCTGTGGATAAGCAATCTGAAGAATGGTTATGGGGAGTGCTGTTGGCAGTGACCCTTGGATTTTTCAGTCCTCTGGAAATGTGAAGTCATCAGCTGTCGATCTGATGCAGATTAGTGGCACAGACGTCATGCTTCTGTGTTCAGCAGAGTAACTTGAGAAATTTTATTACCAGGATGAAGCAATATACTTCAGTTCTTTTCTTACCTTTTTCTTAAATGCTTGATCTTGAATTTTCTTTCATCAAAGGCTAATCAGTTCTTTTATGTACTTCTCTTAAAAGAATTAATGTTTGGATTATATTGCAAATACCAACAGGAAGCACTTTTATCCTCCTGACCCTTGCCTATACTTGGTACTGTTATGCTGCATTCTTGATTCAGAAGTTGTTTCCTGATTGAAGGAATTCCTTGACCATCTTCATGAAATATTTTATGATTATTTAATACTCTGTCACTTTTAAGTATTCTTTGAATACAGCAACTGCTAGTATGTTTGAGAGGGACTTCCATTTAAAAGGCAGATGCAGAAACTTGGTTTGTTGTTCAACAGAAGTGTTACAGTAATGCTGACCTTCAGAAATAATGCTGCTTCAAGTGAATGCTTATTTTTTAGCTCAACCAAAAGTAGAGCTTGGCTGTGCACAAATGTTATGGGTAGAGCAGAAACTTTACCTAAGAATAAAACTAGTTAATGGTAAACGTCTAAGAAATAAGCTTGAGTATTTGTTCTGTTCAGAATGGTCTGAGTTTAGTGGTGGGTTGTTTTTTGTTTTGTTTTTTAATGGACTGGAAGCATTTTATGGTTCAGAGATTTGGCTTGACATTTTGCCAAATATGCTCTGCTTTCATAGGACAGCATGAGCCTTCTATTTTTTTTTTTTGTAATTCATTATTTCTTTTCAAAGATGAGAGTTTCTGCCTACTGTGATCTTTCCTTAGTTCAGCTAATATAGCTAGAATTCAATGATTTCTCAAGCAGACATGGGTCAACTCAACTTGAGTCTGATAACTTGTAAACAAGTTTAGTTTAAAAATGTATTCTGTTTCCAGTCTACCACAGTTCAGTTTTGCTGAACAACTTAGCTTGCCTTTTTACTAGAAAGTAAAGGGTACATGGAATCAAATGCTATGCTATTATCAAGTATCTTTTTCAAAGGCTTCACAACAGCTTTCTGTGATATCAAAGCCATGGACACAGACTACTGAGCAGCACGTGGTCCTTAAAGATATTTCAGACACATGGCACTGCTTGAACGTCTATCTTAATGGGGAGCTGCAATAGTGAATAAAGCTTGTCTAAAAGGTCTTGAAAGTACAAGTAAAGTAGGTATATTTTAGTGCAATTATTTTATACCCTTTTTAATGAATTTCTGCATACCAGACGTGTATCTTCTACTTAATAGTGATGCAGTGTTGTGATTTTTCTGGTTATGCAGTGAAATATTTTCTGCAACCAGAAGAGGCATAGCTGACTAGTTACAATGTGCAGTATAAATGCTTTCTAAGTACTAAGCATTAAGCCGGAGTGTTGGCGGAGAAGAGGAACTGCTGTAGCCAGAAGCAGTTTTTTTTTAAAGTTGCATTGATACAGCTCTTAAATTTGCCTCAGGCCAGCATGGAGCTGTTTGCTATTGAGATCGTGTATGTGTAGCTACATTAATCATTTAAATTGTGGATTAAGTATTAATTATCAAGGACATGTTTTCTTTTGTCATCTTTTTAAGTTTATGGTCAGAGCTTTCTCTCGTTAGCTATTGCTCTTACAATTACTTAAATAATGCAATATTGAGATCAAGTTGGCTTTAGACAAGCTTTCCATTAATCAGTGTATATAAAATTGAATCAGTGCACATGTTTAAGATTAGTTGTGTTTATAGTTGGAGTTAGTAGCACCACTTACTGTGATTGCTCTGACTACTCATTTAAAGGACTTTACAATTTGATCCCTTATAACTTTGTCTGACTTATTATTAGACCAAAGTTTTCCATGTAAATTTGTTTTAGCTGTATATTCTGGAGAGTTTCACTAAGTTAAATCAAGAGCAAGGTGAAGAGAAAAGTCATCTAATACCTGATAATTTTTTCTTAGAGAAGCAGTATCTCCATACATTTTGGTAGAAGACAAAAATGAAAGCAGCATCCTTCTCCTGTTTCTTTTAATATAGATGGTTAGAGCATGACTCAAGTTTTCTCCTTTTCATTAGAAGCTTTTACTAGTGGCTGATTGTCCCTGGGGCTGTCTTCAAACGTGTTGTAGATATTTGGTATCCTTCTAATCAGACTGAATGAATAGTCTCTTTACCTTGATCAGACTAAGAACAAGTCAATTCTGCAGAATGCTAAGCATCATTCAGTTGAGGGCTGCAGGACTGAAACTCTGTAAATAAGTAATGGTTGACCTATGATACAAATGAGTTCTCTTCCTCACATCCTATGCTTTCTTTGACTCCAGCCTGAACAGCAGCAATAAAGAAGGAATGTAACTCAAGTGTGGAGGGATTGTAGCAGGAAAAGGCACAAACTTATTCATAGAATTTGAGGCTGAAGGAAAAAAAAATGCAGAGATGAGACAGAAAGAAAACTGACAGTTCGGAGATAAAGATTGAGCACAGGCTGGGATGGGATCAAGATGGAATTGAAGAGCAGGAAGAGAGAGTGGGATAGTCTGGAAAGAAACTGGGAACATTAATTTGCTTGGGCAAATATAGGAGGATTGACCATCTGACACATGGCTCCAGAGAATTTTTGGAACAAGAAGATGGGGCAGGTGTTGAGCAGCCTGTGCTTGAGAAAGCAGTGAAGGGAGCTGAATCAGGAGATAAGTTGGCTGCAAACTTGCTAATATGGAAGACCAAGTTAAAGGAAGAGATGGACAAGCTGGGCTCCACTGAGCAGTCTGAAGTGGAGCCTGGAACTAGCTAGATGGAGCTGTGTGTGGGAAGAGGGGTCTTGAGTTCTTGGTGACAGACGGCCGTTGTACCAGATCTGCTGAACAAGGGCATGCAGCAGATGTTGTCAGTTGTGACCTGAGATGCCAGAGAAATACTTCTAAAACTTTCAGCCCTGCTTGAGTTCTGTGAATGTCAGCCTGAAGCAGTCTGATTACTTTCAGACACTTAACATGTTTTGATAAATATGAAATTACAAACATCTGATAAGGTTAACATTTTTGAGCTGTAACTTTGCATCAGTCTTGCAAACTGTCTTCAATGGTATACATTAATGCTGTATAGCATTGACTAATACTAGTCAATAAATAGCTCCATCAACAGTATAGTTCTGCATTACCTTTGTGTCATTTAGTGCAACACTTACAGTTTTTCAGTGCTTATGCTTACTTCAAAATATGACTGTCTCTTATTTCCCATATGCTACTGAAATCCTGTTGTGAAGCTAGAAGTTACTTCTTTAGAGGTAGCACTTAGGATAAATATTTGACTGATCTTCCTAATATGCCTATTAGCAAAGAAACTCCCATCCCAGATAGAGAGTAAAGATACTCCTGTATATCCTTTCTACAGTTCCTGTGGGAAGATTGAGAATACACAGTGATTTTCGTTGGCTGTTTAGAGATGTGAGAACTAGATTATTCTATTTTTTTCCTGGTTATCTGTCTCTGTTTAAAGTAGTTTCCACCAAATATAATGTTTAGGTTCTGTGTACAGATTGAACTCATAGAAAAAGCTATATTTGGTAAAAATATATTTGGTAAAACTTCGCTTACCAAGGAAAAAGAAGCTGAATTACCATCACGTCTTGTTTCTGATCCTGTCTCACATTAACGAACAAGATTAGAAAGATTCTGTTGAGGGTGAACATAGACAAATAACACATAATATTTTCATAGTGGAATCTGAACTCTTCCATAGTATTTTCATTTTTCTCAAACTTTACCTGTGGCTGCCTTGTTAGAAAAATAAAATAGTTTTTAGCAGTTGAGAACTTCTTGCAGTGACTAGTCAAAACCTGTGTGTAATTGCAAAATGTTGTTTTGTTTGCTTTTTAAGAATATTAGCTACCTTTTCATTTCTGGAAATGGTTATTTCATCACTTTTCTTTTCATAGAATCTGAGAAAGACACGGCTCAGATCGTTGGGACAAATGAGACAGATGGTAAAGCACCAAGTCCTGAGAAGCTAAATGATAAGCTAGCTGAAGAAGCTGAAAAAGAAGAAGCAGAAAACATTTCAACAACTGAAGACGCTATTTCAGAGTCTATTTCAGTTGAACAAAGTGAAGAATCTTTAATGAAAGATTAAAGTACTTCAAGTGCCTTCTGTAGCTAGTTTTTAGCTTTGTTCATGCCTGTTGTTACTATTCAGGTGAGCTTTTTTTAATGGTACAACTTAAAAATCTCGCTTGAGCTTAAACTGCCTCAACTGCCACAGTATGTCAAAGCTATGTGTAAAAATGGGTATTGTAAATTAAGCATGTGACTTTAAGTTAACACAGAATGTATAGGTTAACAGAATGTATAGGTGGTTCAAGTCTAACAGTTGTAGCCGTCGTTCAGTTTGCATATTTAGAAACTTAAAAATACAAGCTTTGCTAAGGGTGACCTGTAATTTTACATCTCTTTAGCTGTCACACATAAAGAACAATTACTGGCAGCAACTGACCTAGCAAGTTTGGTCTAGTGAACTTAAGGTACTTTTTAATAGTTCCCTGTTAAATGAATTGAGTACATTTTAAATACACAGATGTTTACAAGCTAAAGTGTCACCCGACATTTGACTTAGGCTTATGGAAGTGTCATTACAGTGGTGTTAATGTTATTTGTTGTCTAACTTTTTGACAGAATTCAGTTAAACAGCACTCAGATAAATGGCATCTGCTTTGGTATTTGCATTGCAGATGAACCAGAGGCACATACATACAAAACTGTTTTGTGTTTACATAAAATATAGAAAGTTTCTGCACTCGATTGTACTTGAATACAAAGCACTATTTATATCTGTACAATAATGACAAGATATAAGTGAATTTTGTGCCTTTGTGTATTTTGTTAAAGGAAAATAAAGACCTCTAGCAGCAATACTTGATTTGTGATTCCTGAAACTAAAGAGAATTTCTGTTCTGCTGTATGCAGCTATTCTACAGTTACTTTATGGAAGTTCAGAAGGAATATGACACCTTAAAAGGAGTGTGTCTATATGTAGCTAAGGTGCCCTTGACAGAATAGAAGTAGATCCCTGATCGATAGAAGTGTATGTGCATTTGCCAAAAGACTTTCCTAACTGTGCCTAAAGTCTTGATACAATTTATTTTAAAAAATACAATGAATATTTGCTGTTGGATTACTGAAACTGTATTTTATTGTATAGCTTTTCAAGCTAAGGATACTTGTTAGACATTTCCTGTTAAATATAACAGTTGGGAACCTGGACTAGAATTTTTCTGGTGCCTGGAAGTAAGGTACCACCAGCAACTGGTTTTACAGCGTAAAGGCAGCAAAAAGCTAAATTTTAGTAGCTCAAAAGCCCTCTACAAGAAAAACATTTATAAATGTTACCTTAGTATCCATATCTTTATATGAGACATAATTATTATGTGAACAGCAATGATTAATTTTCTTTTCCAAATATATGCTTTATTTTCTGATTCTTTGGGGTTAGTTAAGCTCCACCCTTACATCAGTCAGAATCAAGTTGGGTCTGTATTTAGATAAATGAGGAAATTTTTTTTTCTGGTTCACTAACTAAATTGCAATTCATATTTTAATTAGTAGTCTTAATAGAATGTAGGCATGTGATTAAAGGAGTACTGTAGGTATTTGGCTGTATTTATATAAACAATTAGTAAAAACAGGTAACCATCTTATGCATGACTATCTTAGTTGGGATCACAAAGAAAACACTTTTCCAAACATGTCTTATGGTATGAGAAAAGTATAGGGTATGAAATGATAGAGGAATGCATTCTTTAAGATAATATATTTTATATTCCAGAGCTTCTAAGCTTATTTATTATTTTGTAAGACTTTCAGCTGTTAATCTCTACATTGCATTTTGTACCTCAATAATTTATCTGTTTAAAGGCTGATTTATTTGGAGAGGGGAAAAAAAAATAATCACAGAATACTTCAGTGATTCAGCACATTAAGTTGTTGGATATGCTTACATTATAAACACTAAAATCAAGTAAAATTTATGGTCCCTCATATGGGATATGAATGCATGAATTACTGTCACTTCAGAAGCTAGTATTACTCTAGGCCCATGTATTATTTCCTTTTAAAAATTTGTATCTTAAGTTTCAGGCTTTTTGTAGAATAATTCCAGGTCCTTCCCATGACAAGCAACCACTGAGCTGTAATGCATATATCTGAATTGATTGAGGAAATAATCTGTTGATATTGGAGTTATATATTAAAATTTTTTCATTAGCCTGAAAGATGTCTATTTTCACATGTCATGCTTTTGTAAAGGAAACTGATGCTTCTTAGGTTGTTGGGAATCTGATTTTTTTTTAAAAAAGGAGGCTTAGTATCTGATATGGGGTGGGGGGATGGGAAAGTGTTATTTCTCCCAACACTCTTAAATGTGACATTAGCAACTTGCCACTGGAATGATTGATACTTTCCATTTAATATCTCACTGAAGGATCAAACAGAGACAGTCAACCTCATGTGGAAACAAATACTTGTTAAAATGTGAAAACCTAGCTTTATGAGACCTAAGACTACCTGGAATTTTTGAGGAGGGGAAGAATAAAGCACATGGTAGAGTTTTCCTGAAAGATTTTCATACTAAAAAAAGTGGCAAAAGATTATGGTCATTCCCATTAATTGATTCAGAAGGCTTGAAAAAGACGTTTAGGATGTCCTGGTATTTTGGTAGAGAAAGATTTATTTTTAACTTTATAATTTTTCAGTGTTTTAAAGCGGCTATAGTAAATGAGGGTAGAAAGTTAATTAATCTGTAAGTGATTTCAGGCTCAGGGAGATGCATATGATAGTAATAGACTCTGGGTTTTCCTGAATTTACAGTAAGCATTCACATGTTACTCCTGCCAAGTATGTGTGCCCCAGTACTGATACCCATGTGAGAAGAGGATTCTGTTTCTGCAGCAGTTGCTTCTTAAGTTCTGTCTACTGCAAGTGTGGCAATAGTGAAAGATGCCTGTCCAACAGGAACTAGATCAAAGTCCAAAAGTACCTGTCAGTGAACAGCAGAAGCTGCACTTAAGCATGTCTCTGTAACAACAAAAACTTGTAAGTAGGAGTGTGTAGAGCAAAAAAAGTATGAACTGACTCTCAAATGATGAGGAGGTGGAAGAAAGTAGGGGGGAAAAATATAACAAATACTATGGTTCCATGTTTTGTTGTCTTCTGACTTCCTAGTAGGTACTTGAATGTTAATTTTTTCAAAAGTACTTGAAAGCCTAGTCCTATGAAAATGTCACTTCTGAGAGATGTTGTACAAGCCTTCTTTCTTCCTGTGGCCTGGATGAAAAGCGAAATTGAGTGGGGTAGTAAAGTAATACTTGGCAAGCTTGTTGGTGCTGTGTTTTTATTGCTTCTGAAATATTGTGAGTAATTGCAGAGACCTCCTTTTATTCAAACATAGTTTATGTATTAGGGAGGAATTATCTGGGCTATGTAAAATCAGCCATGAAAGACAAATGAGTGTTCTAGTTCTAAATAAATTGAAATGAGTCAGTTGGTCAAATTTAAGTTTTACTAAGATGCCTACAGAACAGGGAAATGAGGGAATGCTACTTCAAATTCTAATACTTATGCTAAAGGAAAACACAATTAATTACCCTTGGACATTTTGACAGAAGTAGATCATTTAATGGAATATTTGTGTGAAGATGGTTTGTCTCAAGGAAGGTATTCAACCTACACATAGGAAAAGCAGAAGATCACAAGGAAAGGCAAACAAAGATGATGTGGAAGCTGGGAATTTATGGACTGATCTAGAGGTTATCAAAAGCATTTACCTAGGGGTGTGTATGGTTGCCTTGAAGTCAAAAACAAGAAGGTTGAACCCCATGTGGTGCATAAGTAGAAGCTAATGGAAGGATCTAAAGAAAAGAATGACAGAGTGAAACAGATTAGGAGTTGGAGGGGAAGAGAGAGTAGTTTTGCTTGTCGGAACAAGGTCTTAGTCAAGACACAAAGAAGATAAGAGCTTGAAAAGATTTTTCAGATAAAGTAGCAGTGTTTGGCTATTACTACGTGGCAGTACATACCCCAGGTTTATATCATATTCTTATGTCAGAAATAATAAACAAGCAATTGAGAATGAATCATATTGGATAAACTTGTTTGCTTTTTAGAATTAATTCCAGAATAAGCGAATGATGACAACTTGGTAGAATAAGACTGTTTAGCTATTATTAGAGATGATGGTAGCAATGTTGCTCTTGCTATTTAAACATAAGAACTTAGAAATTATTTACTTCTACTAGGATTAGTGCAGTATTTAATGTTTATAGCCTTATTAACCTTCGAAGGCTAGGAGAAACACTTCTCTGGTGCATGGTTCTGAATTTAGCAATATTTGTGCACGTGTGGATCTGTGATGATGGATGAGTGAGTAGGCCAGAGGAAACTTCATTATTCAGTAGTTGTCTGCTATTAAAAACTTGAAAAGTCTTGATTTTTATGAAGTCTGAATATACTCAGTACAAGAGTACTGGATATAAAGGAAGTTCTAAATAAGCTGTTGTGGGAGTGAGGTTTTGTTAGGTCTGCCACAATGAGGAAGACTGTGCATGGGGTAAGGAATGACCTCTCTGTGGATGCTTCACTAGATCAACCAACTTGAAGATTCATTTTGCATCTTTTTTGGCAAATATTCATTTGACTAGTTCACTGAGTGTTCTCAAGCAAAATCTTTAGGCCCTTATTTCCTTGTATGTCTTGGGGGTTGTTTTTTTTTTGCCTAATATCTTTTAAGGTGTTGTTTCCTGTCCAATCACATGGTTAAAAATTAGTGCCTCAGAACTCGGCACCATGCCTTTCAGTTACTTTTGAACTGATAAATGCAAGCCTGACCAGATTTCTGGTGTAGTGAGCCTCAAGTTTCACGTATGTGTTTGTAGTGTATAGGAGATGGTATAGAAGACACATCCCTAATACAAGCTAATTTAAAACAAGAGTACAAATACCTCCAGTACATAAACACTAAGAGGAAGGTAAGTTTTCAGTGAATAAACTCAGACTGGAAGTTTGAAAGTTCCAAATATTTAGTACAAATAGCCTCGCAGGAGTTTAAAATGCGGTTTGAGAATGAGAGGGCAATAAGAGATTACTCTGTGACCAATGGATTCTTTCTGATGGTGTGCTCCTTCCCTGTTTTTGCTTAGGAATGTATTAAGTGACAGGATCTCTGTGATAGTTCATGGAGATTTTTGGGTGTTGACAGAAAGTTTTAATTCACTGAAAGGAAATTGTTTCTGAAACTGTTAATTACTGATCTGTGGCAGTGCTCCTCTCTTCCAGTTAGTGATCTTTAGGCAGAGTTCACACATCTCAGATTTGTGGAGAGTGGTGAAGGTGAGGAATTACAACTGACTCTTCTAATGCTAATGTTCATAGGAGGCTGATTGGCATAGGGCTGTTGACTTCCAGGTCGTGGTGCACCAAAGCTTCTGGCAGAGGACAAACTGTGAACTTCCATCAGACATGTGCCATACTTGAGATTGTATTTGGTAGTCTGAAATTAAGTGTACTTCACACTCAGGATTCTGACTCTTTGGAAGGAAAGAATGGTATACTGAGTAAGTGGGAATTTCTTAGCACTTGGTCTTTACTAGAGGTTTGTTTACACAACAAATAGAATAAGCTATAATAGCATGTGACAATAGGAACTGCTACTCTCCAGCATATTTAAAAAAAAGTAAATTGAGTTGTCCCTTAAGATTGTGAGTCTCAAGGAATTGTCTTCACCATAGCTTTTGATTTGTGAACCTCTCTGGGGTCTTGTCAGGTCACATTCAATCTTTTCTCTGCAAGAATAAGACCTAGAGAGGTGTATGATGGGCAGGATAGAGAGAAGGGTTTTAAAATGAAACATTGATTATACAATAATTTGCTCCCAAACCATGGCGTTTTGAGATTAAAGCACACACTTCTAAGATTCTTGATAGATTATCCAACTTGTCAACAGTGCAAAATCTAAAGTACTGAATCAAAATATAACCCTTTCAAGGTTGCATAAAATCAATTTGATCATGTCTTAATTTTTCCATAGAAGGGGAGGGTCCTGACCAATTCTTGTAATACTGGTTATTTCTCAATGTAGTTACTATGGGAATAAACCTACTTCAGGATTGCCTCTGTACGTACCTAGTGTTGTACTGCTTGGTTTCTCAGTAAAAAATTACTAATGGTTTTCTGGAGGGTTCCCTAAGCCTTTGCCATTGTGAAATCATGTATTCTTCTTTTATTGTGTGACAAAAATAATTTGCAAAAGGGAGATTGCAACTGCCAGAGAGAAACACATGCAGCAAAATCCTGGAATAATCAGATACAGGAGAAAACAAGGGGTGCAGATACTGGAGATCTGGCAATTTTGGGTGTTCAATTTGTAAATTCAAATTCATCTCTAAATTTGTAACTTATATTGAAATAATAATTCTTTCTCTCTCTTTCTCTCTCCATTTTGCTACCTAAATGAAAATAGAGATGCTGGATTTGTAGAAAACTCAAGCAACAAAGACCTTCCAGCTCTCCTGAAATGGTCTGCTCTCTAATTCCTTGCATCACTTCAAGGAGTTCTACTCAGTTGACGAAACTTAATTTTGACTTGTTCAGCACACAAAGAACAACATTTTACAAAAACACCGAGAAAATTCATTTTAAGAAAACTATTTTAAATGATGTGAAAGAAGAAGAATAGAAGATACTTTCACATAGAAGAAATGTGAAAGTTGGTATTTCTTAAGGAATGTTTGAACTTGTATTTTTTTGTATATTGAGTTTTTATTTAAGCAGGAGATCCTGTATACTTCTAGTTTAAGTTCTTATTGTTGTAATAGCCTGTTGTTGCATTTGTAAAGGGTATATGTGTTTATGTACTATAAACAGTATCTTTAATCAGAAGTATAATTTTATCCTAGCTGTGGCCTTCACCAGTAGTTACATTATCTGCAGTTGAAACTCCATTAAAAGCAATGGCAAAGACATTAATTAATGTGAATTCTTAGAGTCTAATAGGCTTCATGAAATGTCTGTCTTGGCTTTTCTGGTTGTGATTGAGAAAATATTTGAACTTGTGTTCCCCTTTTGAAATTTAGTATTTTACCAAATGAAGCAAATATAAGAGTATGAAATTATAGCTTGTTATTTGAATATATTCTGCCTTTCCTGTGTATGTCACTTTCTGAGGAAAAAGCTGATTCTGAAAAAGCTATTGAATATTCATCTGATTATGATGGCTGGGATGAGTCAGGTTGCTCTTTGCATAGTAGTGATTTATGTTTTTAAGGTCATAATTCTGTCTAGTAGTTCATTCTGTGCTGGCTGCACTCAAATCAACTTGGATTTCATAGATTTATCATTACTTTTTTTTAAAGCACCTCATATGTTACCAAAACAAGGATGAGGATGCCCCTGCTTCTCAGTGCAGCCTCTATCCCCCAATTGGACTGGCATATGTAGGAGAACAAAGTTGTTCAAGGTTGAGTAGATTCTGATAACACCCATTTATCTGTGTTCCAAGCAATTGTGAGAACTCCTGGCTCATGGCATGAGCAGCCAGCTACCCACCCTCAAAGGTCAGGCTGGCATACGACTACAGCATTTTGTGTGCGCACTGAAGTAGAGGCATGGAAAACCTTCCTTCACTCAGTATAAAAAAATTGTGTGTCAGCTTCAGAGGGGACTGTGAGCTTGTGAGGATGCCGATTTTTGCCTGGTATGGTAGACATACATTTCAGGGTGTGTATTAAAGGTTTTACTGTATCTAAATGGTGATTTATGTCCTTATTCCTGCATTATTGTCCACAAGGTACTACCTGGTGTCACAGGCCTGTATTACTTAATTTTTTCAGACTGTTTCATTTTCATTAGTACAGCTGCTTTAGGTTGTGATTGGTGTCCTGCACCTCATTGATAATCTAAGAGAGTACTAGACGCACAGAAGTGACACCTAACCCCGTCAGTCTGCCTTGATTGACCCCTCAGCTTCCGAAACATTGGGTTCATTTTTTTTAAAACACAAGTTAGCCCAACATCCATTTTCACACACATTCTGGGCAGTTTAAAGGTTGGTCGGAATCGAATATTACTCTTTCAAATTTGATAATGTATGAGTACAGAACTGTGACCTTTGATACATAGTAATACATCAACATGACACGAGCAGTAAGTGCAGCAATTACCTTTACTACACTTGAGATTGTGTTTTAGTTCTCATCTTGTAAGCAATTATTTCAGGAAAAAAAGGATGCCTCCAAGTTAAATATATTTTGCAAATAGTGTAAATGCAGAAATTAATCTTTAGGGACTTTTTGATTTACAGGTGAATGCTTTCAAATGAATCTCAGCTTTTAAATTAACAGTGGTTCAGTGGTAGAAAGGAATCTTGTACCGTTGGCTTCTGTTATGATACTTCTTTCTGGGAGTGTTTCTTTAACCCTTTTTGTTGTGTTCTAATGTAATCTAAGTTTCATATTCTGATTTATGGCTAAAGCCTGATTCTGCAAGCAGCTGATGTATCACTGTGTTCATGTTGCTCCCATGATGCTACTTGTAAGAGTCGGTTACGTGCATGATAATAATGCAAGTTTCCATGCTTTTAAGTGCCTTTCAGAACGTATGAGAGTTATCTCATACCTGCACCATGTATTGATTTAAAAGGTTGTTTTAGCTGCTCCAGCAATGTTTCATCTTTTTCCTGAGCAGATCAAGATACGTTTGATTTAGTTTCCAAGCCTTCTTCCTCACCTGTTATTATAAATGATACGGGTAATGATAGTGCGCAACCTCTTATCTGTAGGCGCTATGAAAACACAAATCAGTACTGCTTGCCAAAGAGTATAAAGCCTTGAGAGGACTGATAGTAACTGTGACTTCTCTTCTGTGGGCTAAAAATCAGAATAAAATTACTGTGTTATTCTGAGCAAACAGTTGAGTAACCATTGAATAGTGACTTTCTATCAATACTGTCTGTCACGATCAAAACTCAAAGGAATAACTTGAAGTAGAACTTCTTGTTCTTCTGAAATATCTGCTTCCTCGGCATCTCAGTGCTGAGCAGGGTCAGAGTACTGGAGTTAGGCACTGAACTTTAATTCAGGAGCTGGGAAAATGCTTGTTTTATTTTTATTGAGGTGAAATCGACATGTTTTTGAATGATTTTCTTTAGGCTGTCAAAAATCTGAACCCCTAGTCCCCAGTAAGGTTTGGCTGTACTGGGACCCTGGTGCAGGAGGCAGGTGAGCCATGTTGCTGAGGTGGGGTGGGGACTGAATGGAGCCCATCTCTCTCAAAGCTGCCATGAGATGAAAGTTGAGTGCTTTCTCTTTCAGACTCCTGGCTCTGGAGATTGCTTGTTTGCTGTACGTATGCACTAATTGTAGATTGATAATAAACATAAAAATTTTGGTGATTAAAGTTTCATCAAAATGGAAGGGTGTCTCTAACAGATTTTCTCAGTACTTTTCTAGCAACAGTTAGAAAATTCTTGACGTATGTGTGGTGTAATTTATTCTCTGAGGAAAAGCAAAACAAATACATTAGATCATTACATAAATTACTCCTAATCAAGCTCTTGGCCATACAAACTATTTTACAAAGCCACAAGCAAGGCACTGCCTGAGGAAATTGTGCAAACGTGCTTTTGTGCTGTTCCATGTTGCTTTCAACCTATGCTACATAAGGGCTTTTGGGCCCTTAAGTACTTCAAAATAATAAAAAAAACCCCTCAAGCTTTTTTGCATACTTTCATTAAATTTTAAATATTAATAGTACTAACTTAGTTTGGAAAAAATACCCAACCTACTTTTGTGCAGTATTTCCCATTAAAAAAATGGAAATAGTGTGTATGTGGAAATTTTGAGTCTATGCTGCTGACTTAGCAAATGAAAGTGGTTACAACAGCTCAGTGTGGAAGATTGTTTTTCAGCTAGGGCTCTGTGCTTGTAGGAAGTTCCTTATGGATGGGGTATGGATGGGATGCCCTTGTGCAGGTAGGTGACTGGGTGAAGTGCATTTGTTACTGGTCTACAAGTAACAGCAGCAAAAAAATGGCAACCGCTGTGTCAGTGCATGTCAGTGTTTGTTAATTGCTTGCCCATGCTGAATTTATTACTTCTGGGAACAATTTAGGCATCTTTAGTTCCTGTCTGTGTTGTATATTATTAACCATTTTTTAAAGAACTGACAACACTGGTATTTCCCAACAGTAGAATCCCTCTTGTAGTATCCGGAAAATATTTCCTTTCCATCATATTTTAGAGAGGGGAGTGAAGGCAATATTTTTTCCACCATTTCTACTGCAGCAGTATGACTAGGAGTATTTATTTTTAAAAAATGCTGGGACTTTTGTTTGTTTCAGCTCTTTGGCTACAGCTATGTGTTGCTGGGGCTTTTTTAAAGAGATGGTGAATGACAGCCTGGTTGCAGAATGTATTTTCTTTTTAAGGCTTACCTTAAAATGTGCCGGTTTGCAATGCTGAAATCCTTCTGGAAGAAGTTTGTTAGATTATTGAATAAAGGTAGGCACCTGAAATTTAGAGACACTTCCTGGAAAGTACTTGACTAAGACTGTGTGCAACTTCTAGTGAGTACTCCTGATGTAATAAGGTGTTATGTTAATCTAGTCATGAAATCTGATCTATTTGATTTTAAAATAAGATTGTGTTATGAGTAAGTGTAATGGTTCTGAGAGCGTGAATATTGTTAGCCATTGTGAACAGTACTAAAGGAGTCTCAGGATGTATAATGTGATAGATGCAATTTTGTTTGATTTTTTTTTTTCCAAGGCCAATTTAATTTTGATTTATTTGCCTCATTAACCCAAGGATTCAGAAAATTGAATGCCACCTGAGTGAGGTATTATTAGCACTAGTGAAATATCTTCAAAGTCGCTCCATGCTTATAAATTGGTCTTTTGAAAACATTTTAAAGGCATAATGATGCTGTAGTGAAAATGTACAGCATCATTTAAAAATTGCAAAATGCTTATTTGATTTCTGAAATAAGACTTGGTCACCTGACTTAAATGTATACTGATCTATTATTTATGCTTTGAAAATAGAGCTGATAAAAAGCATAAGTGTTCTTAATACTCTATTTTGTCATATCTAGCTAAAAAGATTGAAATCCAGAGAAACAATTTTCTGAAGAAATGAAATAGTATGCCCTCCTGAACCCCTGGGGAAAATAGCCTCTCTGTTTGCTCAGAATATGAAGCAGTAAAACAGTATAAGTAAAATAGACAACCCATGTCACATTCCTATTTGTACAGTCTGGAATGATGTTTTAAAAACATTTTCTAGTTATTTTTGATAAATAAATGGTGCAAATAAGATCTGCAAACCAACCCTGCTGATGTAAGATTTTTCAGATCAGATTTGTTTGTCAGTGAAACTCAGAAAATTGCTTTGCAAAACTAAAGTTGTATAACTCCCCAAAATATGCATATTAAATGTACAAGAATATATCTTGCTCTCCTTTTGCCTTCTCTCAAAGAAACTAATGCTGATTCTCCATTATTGTTGCTTCTGGGATCAGAAGGACGCTTCATAAAATTATTAAGCATCCAAAAGCTCAGTTGCTAAACACAGATGTGCTTATAAGATGTAGAATAGATGAATACTTAAGCTGATAGCAGGACATCCAGCTACCCTTTTGGAATAGTGTATCCTGGTTAAAGCCTTGAGATTTCCAGAACCCTGGGCCATTAGTGTCCTGATAAAAACTAAGCTTAAGGATTATAGGAGCCTTCTACAAGTGATGCACCTATGGTCAGGGGGTAGGAAGGAAATGAGTGTGTTGTCTGGCTGTTGCTTTCTGCAGGTTCTGCCAAAGGCTGGCACACTGAGGGGGAAGGGAAGTTCCTCCAAATCTTTTGGCTTCCAGAATCACACTCTTCAGTGTAAGGATGCTGACACCACTCTTAATTTCCTTCATTGACATAAAAGCTGAGATGGGGAAAAAAATTCCTTGGGCAGCAGAGTTGGGAGGTCTGATGTCACAGCTCTACAAATGCCTTGTTGCCCAAGACTGGCGAAAGGTGCTTGTGTCTGTACGTCATTGCTTGTCAAAAGAGTGGGCTTTCAGCTGCATTTGAGGAATGTATGTCTTTGAGGCTCTCTTATGCTTTGAACTTCTGTTCTCCACAGGATTGGTTAAAACCAATTTTAATTATATTTTTGTAAGGGTTCTCAGTTAATGGACTCCATCTCAGGCTAAATTCTGTGATATATCTGCAGAGTACAAAAGGCATGTGTTTTGTCAAAATATATGTGTTTAATAGTTATGAAAAACATCTGTTTTTACTGAATGAAAAACTATTGAGGGGGAGGACCAGGAAAAAAAGAATGAGGCACCAATAAAAACCTCAACCAGTCTTTGGGCTGCTTCCCACCAGGTAGGGAGAACATGATGAATATAGGCATCTGTGGTTCTTCTGGAAGCACTCCATGCTGGGGTAGGCTGTCCTTTGGGATTTGAACTGACTGTTGCAGAACATGTCACTCTTCTATCACAGGCAGGAGCTTGGCCATACTCAATAGTCAAGTTCCTGTCATGTCTAATAAAGAGTTAATACGACATCTGTAGGATAAATTGTACTAGAAAGGTGATATGCACTCTTAGAAGCCAGAGAAGTATTAAGTCTGGAGGCCAAACCACTACTAAGAACTGATTAATTTATTTGTCTATTAATAATATATATAAACTGTGATGTGCAGTCTGATGTATACTTAATCCCAGATCTCCTTGGTGGCTCAAGTAACCTGCAGAGGAACTACAAATGGTTAAAGAGCTGAGTGGCAGTGAAGAATCTGCAAAGGATTTTTGGTAGGTCTTATTTGCTAGTAACCTGTCAAAGGTAATTACATCTTCCATTTATTGGCATTTATTCCTACCCACCCTTAGCCTACTCACTGGGGGAGCCCAGTGGAAAAGAGAGAAAGCCTTGAGTCTGGTCAAGCGCTGTTCAGCATCAAACAAAACATTGCTATTTTAGCTACAAATCCAGAACACAGCACTAGAGAGGCTGCTATGGAAAAAATTAACTCCATCCCTGCCATAACCTGTACAGGCAGTTTTGAATTAATTTTGATAGTCTCAAGAGGTTAAATATGGAGACAGAATTTGACTGGAGAAGGTGGTTGTTGTCCATAGTTTCAAGTCAGCTGGCAAGCTTATATTAGAAGGAAAAATATAATCT